>PVHX01015676.1:8365-45895 GCA_004024805.1 Geosciurus inauris
GCACTCGAGCACTGAGTCACATCCCCAGCCCTGTTTTGTGTTTTATGTAGAGACAGGGTCTCACTGAGTTGTTTAGTGCCTCGCCATTGCTGAGGCTGGCTTTGAACCCGCGATTCTCCTGTCTCAGCCTCCTTAAGTGCTGGGATTACAGGCTTGTTCACCGCGCCTGGTTTAGGAGCTGTAACTTTTAATCCTGTCCCTAGTATATGATGACTGAGAATGAGTTTACTGAACTATTCACCCCTTCTCCCTCATCCTGTCTTCTCATCTTTGTCCTTCTTTGGTTTGATTATCAAACTCAGGGCCTTGTGCATGATAGGCAGACATTTTCCACTGAGCCACACTACCAGCTCTCCTCCTCCTCGTTGTTAATTCTCATCAGTTATTGAACAGGAGCCCTTAACCACTAGCCACATTGCTAGCCCTTTTTTATTTTCTTATTTATTTTGGTACTGAGGATTGAACTCAGGGGTACTTGACCACTGAGCCACATCCCCAGCCCTATTTTGTGTTTTATGTAGAGACAGGGTCTCACTGAGTTGCTTAGCGCCTCACCATTGCTGAGGCTGGCTTTGAACTTGCGATTTTCCTGTCTCAGCCTCCCAAAGTGCTGGAATTACAGGCATGCACCACCACACCTAGCCCTTTTTTTATTTTTTATTTTGAGACAGGTTCTCACAAAGTTGCTTAGGGCCTTGCTAAATTATTAAGGCTGGTCTTGAATTTTCAATCCTCCTGCCTCAGCCTCCCAAGTTGCTGGGATTACAGCCGTTTACCTCCACACCTGGCTCCCTCATTTTTCTCATGACTCATAGCAGGCATTAATAAGATACTTGGTTATAATTGATTAACATGTCAGTTTGTGACTATAGAGTTGAACAAAGTTCATATATAAGGGTTAGACCTATGCTTTGGTGTATTAGGCATATCTACTAGCCAATTAAGTAACTCCCCTGAACAACCATGAACAAATATTTTGTGAAAACTACACCAAGAAGTGATTTCCTTTCAGATGCCTTGCAATAAATCACAGTTGGATCAGAAGCTGTAGTATATTGTCCATATCTAAAGGCCCTAGAAAAAGAACAAATCCATATCAAAATCAATAGAAGGTAGGAAATAATTAAAATCAGAGATGAAATTAAGAAAACAATTTAAAAATGTAACAGAAGTTGGTTCTTTTGAAAGAATAAACAAAATTGATAAACTTCATTAACCTAACTAAAAGAAAGAGAAAAAACTCAAATTATTCAAATTTGTGATGAAAAAGGAAATGTCATCATAGACACTACTAAAATACAGATATAATCAGAAACTATTTTGAAAATTTATACTCCCAGTAAGGTAGAAAATCTTGAAGACATCAACAGATTCCTAGAGACATATATGACCTACCCAAATTGAAGCGGGAATATATAGAAAATTTAAACCGACGAATTTCAAGTATGGAAATTGAAGAAACCATCAAAAGCCTACAACAAAGAAAAGCCCAGGACTGGATGAATTTCTCAGCAAAGTTCTGCCAGACTTTTGAAGAAAAACTACCATCAATCCTCCTCAAATTATTTCACAAGGTAGAAAAGAAGAGAACTCTTCCAAACACGTTTTATGAAGCTAGAATCACCCTGATACCAAAACCAGACAAGGATGCATCAAGGAAAGAAAACTTCAGACCAATATCCTTTCTTTCTTTCTTTTTTTTTTTTTTTTTTAGTTCCAGGGATTGAACTCGGGGGTACTCGACCTCTGAGCCACATCCCCAGCTCTATTTTGTGTTTTTTATTTAGAGACAGAGTCTCACTGAGTTGTTTAGTGCTTCCCACCATTGCTGAGGCTGGCTCTGAACTCGCGATTCTCCTGTTTCAGTCTCCCAAAGTGCTGAGATTACAGGTGTGCGCCACTTTGCCCAGCTCAGATCAATATCCTTGATGAAGCCAGGCAAAGTGGCACATGCCTGTAATCCCAGTGAGCCAGGAGGCTGAGTGAGGTAGGAGAATCACCAAGTTCAAAACCAGCCTCAGCAATTTAACCAGGGCCTAAGCAACTCAGAGAGAGCCTGTCTCTAAATAAAATATAAAAAAGTGCTAGGAGAGCTGGGGTTGTAGCTCAGTTGTAGAGCGCTTGCCTATCATGCGTGAAGCACTGGGAATAAATAAATGAATAAAATAAAGGTTCATCAACCACTAAAAAAAATAAAAATAATTTGAAAAAAAGGTGCCAGGGATGTGGCTCAGTGATTAAGTGCCCCTGAGTTCAATCCTTGGTACCCAAAACAACAAAAAACAAACAACCTTGATGAACATAGATGCAGAAATTTTTAATAAAATATTGGCAAATCACTTACAAAAGCACATTTAAAAGGGCTGGAAATGTAGCACAGTGGTAGAGTGCTCGCCTAGCATGAGTTAGACCCTGGGTTTGATCCTTAGCACCACTTTAAAAAAATTAAATTGCATAAATAATAGATTAATTTTTACTTAAAAAGTTGAAACATTTAATTATGATAGAATTCCTTCTGACACTAGCTCTAACTTGTCTCCACTCTGCCTCCTCTTCTGCAAAAAATAAAAACTTAGATTTGGAGGCACATGCCATAAACCCAGCTATTTGGGATGCTGAGGCAGGAAGATTGTGAGTTTGAGGCCAGCTTGGGCAACATAGCTAGACTGTCGTCTCAGAAAAAGATAAAAAAATTAAAACCACAAAAAACTTTTACAAACTTGGGGGTTACCTTGCAGAGTTGTGTGGTTTTTTGTTTTTTGTTTTTTGTTTTTGTACCAGTGATTGAACCTAGGAGTGCTTTACCACTGAGTTACATCCCTAGTCCTTTTTACTTTCCATTTTGAGACAGGGTCTTTTTAAATTTCTAAGGCTGCCCGGAACTTGTGAACCTCTACCTCAGCCTCGTGAGTTGCTGGATTACAGGTGTGCACCAACATGCCTAGCTCTTCCAGGGTTTGTGTGTGTGTGTGTGTGTGTGTGTGTGTGTGTGTGTATCTTTACATATTGGTCTCATATCTTTCTGGTACTTTATAGTATATCTTAGAAATCTGCTAGATATATTTCTTTTAACTGCTACATAATATTTCATTATTCCTGTATTCCAGTTTGTGTGGCTATTTTGCTATTAATGGATCTATAGGTTATTTCTTGTTTCTTGATATTATAAACAAAAATGCAAGTAATGTTCTTGTGTACATGTGCAAGTGTTTTTTATGGTAAATGCCAAGAAGAAGGATTATTGGATCATAGGGGGGATGTATATTTTTTTAATTTATTAAATATTGTTACATTGCTCCCCAATTTATGCTTTGGCCAGTAGTAAATGTATAAACTTCTTTCCTCACACCTTTACCAAACATTTGATGTTTCCCAGCTTAAGTTTTTAGATGAAAAATTTCATTGTTTTGATTTGTATTTTCTTCATTACTATTGAAGTTGTGTGTCTTTTTTGTTTTACTGATCTTTTTTTTTTTTCCTGGTACCGGGGATTGAACTCAGGGGCACTCGACCACTGAGCCACATCCCCAGCCCTATTTTGTGTTTTATGTAGAAACAGGGTCTCACTGAGTTGCTTAGCACCTCGCCGTTGCTGAGGCTGCCTTTGAACTCGCGATTCTCCTGTGTCAGCCTCCCTAAGTGCTGGGATTACAGGCTTGAGCCACCGCGCCTGGCTGATCATTTTTATTTCTTCTACAAATCATATATTTTTTCTTTGTCAAATTTTAAGCATTAAGTGTTTCTCTCACAGCTCTCAGGCATTCTTTGCTTTTGTTTTTTTGTTTTTGGTACTAGGGTTTGGACCCAGAAGTGCTTTACCACTGAGTTACATCCCCATCCCTTTTTATTTTTTAATTGAGGCAGAGTCTCACTAAGTTGCTTAGAGCCTCACTAAGCTGTTGAGGCTGGCCTTGAACTTGTGATCTTCCTGTCTCAGCCTCCCAGTTCACTGGGATTACAGGCATGTGCTACTTACTGTGCCCAGCTCCAGCATTCCTTATACTTACTGTATACTTACCTTTTTCCTACCTATGCATTTGTAAATTATTGTCTATCTGCTTGTCTCTTTCACTTTTTATTGCTTTTCTCTTTATTTTTACATTTTGTGTTTGTGTCCCCACCCAAAGATTACACATTCCTCTGTATTTTGTTGTAATATTTTAAAAATTTTGCTCTTTCTTAGTCTGTTCTTAGCCACCATAACAAAATACCACAGACCAGGTAATTCATAAACCATAAAAAATTATTTCACACAGTTTTGGAGACTGAAGTCTAAGAGCAAGGTGCCAGAATATTAAGTGTCTGGTGAATACATGCTCTCTGCTTCAGGATGCCTGTTTCTGCATCCTGACAGGCAGAAGAGATGAAAATTCTGTACAACTCTCTGAAGCATATTTTATAAGAGAATTAATCTTACTCATAAGATTGAAGTGCTCATGGCCTAATTGTCTCCCAGCGATCCTCCTCCCATTTTCTTTTTTTTCACAATCAATTCTAATTTATTTATAGGTGACATTGTTGACAACATCTGCTTTTATTTTTAATTTTTTTTTGTAGATGGTCACAATATTTTAATGTAATTAATTTATTTATATATGATGGTGAAGATCAAACCCATTGCCTTACATGTGCCAGGCAAGCACTCTACCACTGAGCCCCAGTTCTTTTCTTTTCTACCTCTTAATACCATCATTGTAGGGCTTAAGTTCCAGAATTTTGAAGGGATACAAACATTCAGACTATAGAATCTATATTAATTTTTTATGCCTATGTTTTTAATCTACTTGGAGCTTATTTATTTATTTAGTACTTCCAGGGATCAGACCCAGGGTCTTGTACATGCTAAACAAGTGCTCCACCATTGACTTACATCCCCAGTGACTTGGAGTTTATTTTATTTTATTTTATTTTTTAAAATATTTTTTAATGTTATTGCATTTTTGATACCTTTATTTTATTTGTTTTTATATTTATGTGGTGCTGAGGATCGAACCCAGTGCCTCACGCATGCTAGGCAAGCGCTTTTACCACTGAGCTACAGCCCCAGCCCCTGGAGTTTATTTTATAAAGTGGATTTTAAACTGAACTTTCCACTCATATTGATGTCATAACACTCTTCAGTCCAGAGTCTCTTTATTGATTCTGAAGTGCCATTTTTATCATAAAACTAATTAAAATCCTTTCATAAGTATATTTTTGAACTGGTTTCTATTCATTCTATTCTATTGCCAATACCACAATTTTACTTTCTTGCCTTTATGCATTAATCTGAGAGAACTGATATCTATACAACATTTTCTTTCCCATTCTTGAACATGTCACATTTATTTAGCTTTTATCAGCCAAAATATTTTTTTAAATTTTTACATTAAGAGATGGGGTCTTGCTGTGTTAACCAGGCTGACCCCATACCTCTTGTGCTTGAGCATTCTTTTTGCTTCAGCCTCCAGAGTAACTGGGACTATAGCCATGTGTCATTGTGTCTGGCTCAATCAGCAAATATTTAGTGTTCTTCCTTTCAGTTCCTACACTGAGCTGGTGGTGTAACTCAGTGGTAGAGTACTTGCTTAGCATGCATGAGATCTGGATTCAAAGCTTAGTACCCTTTATCTTCGCCAAATAAAAGATCCTGCACAGTTTTTGTTAATTTTATTTCTACATGCTTAATCGTTTTTTGATGTTACAAAAGAGTTTTATTTTTCCTGTTAGATTTTCTAATCAATAATGCAAATACTTGCTGAGTGCTTTGTATGTACCAGGTATAGTTACAGTGGTAGTGTGTAAAAGCGGACAAAAGGTCTGGAGTTGTGGCTCAGTGGTAAAGCGCTTGCCTAGCATGTGTGAGGCACTGGGTTCAATTCTCAGCACTGCATATAGACAAAGTCCACTGACAACTAAAGAAATATTTTTTTAAAAAGTGGACAAAATAACACAAACTCCTGTCCTAATGTACTTTAAAATCTAGTGAGGGGAGATGGACAGAAGATAAAAGGTATATATTTAATAGGCAAGATGATAATGATTACTATTTACAAAATAAAGGGCAAGCAAAAAAGGGGGTCGGGAGTTAGGCATGGTTCATATTTTATATAGAATGGTGAAGGAAGACCTCACTATTAGGTAGTGTTTGAGCAGACATAAAGAAATGATGGAGCAAGGCATGTGCTTTCCTGAGGATAGACCGTCATGGACAAAGGGTAGTAAATACAAAAAATAAAGATGGGAGTGTCCTTGATGTATTCCAGGAACAGTGGTTGGTCAGATCATAGTAAAGTTGGGATATAATAGTAGGGATGAAATCAAAGAGTTATTAATGGGAATTGGAGGAGAAGATGGATAGTATATGGAGAGTAGGGCAGATTGTGAAAGACTTTATAGACTTTTTTCTGGTACTGGGGATTGAACTCATGGGCACTCGACCACTGAGCCACACTCCCAGCCCTGTTTTGTATCTTATTTAGAGACAGGGTCTTGCTGAGTTGCTTAGCACCTCGCCAGTGCTGAGGCTGGCTTTGAACTTGCAATCTTCCTACCTCAGCCTCCTGAGCCCTTTTAAGCTCTGAATTTTATTCTGACAAGGTAAGCTATAGGGATCTTTGAGTAGATAAGGAACATGTTAAAATTTATATATTTTTTTTTTAAATTTTTTTTTTAGATATTGATGGATCTTTATTTTATTCATTTATTATTTATACGTGGTGCTGAGGATCGAACCCAGTGCCTCATGCATGCTAGGCAAGTGCTCTACCACTGAGCTACAGCCCCAGCCCTAAAATTTATATTTTGAAAGCGTCACTCTTGGGCTGGGATATCTTGGGGATTGGACCCAACTCTAAACTTGAAATTTATTTATGTTTCATGTATACCTATATACAGCCTAAGGTAATTTTATATAATATTTTTAGTGTGCCTGCATTTTGACTGTGATCATTGTACAAGGTCAGATGTCAAATGTTTTACTTATGGGGTCATGTTGGCTCTTTATTTTTTTGGTACTGGGTATTGAACTCAGGGGTACTTGACCACTGAGCCACATCCCCAGCCCTTTTTTGTATTTTATTTAGAGACAGGGTCTCACCAAGTTGCTTAGCGGCTCACTATTGCTGAAGTTGGCTTTGAACCCATGATCCTCCTGTCTCAGCCTCCCACAGTGCTGGGATTACATGTGTGTGCCACCACACCCGACTGGTCATGTTGGCTTTTAAAAAGTTTTGCAGGGCTGGGGTTGTGGTTCAGTGGTAGAATGCTTGCCTAGTATGTGTGAGGCACTGGGTTCAATTCTCAGTACCACATATAAATAAAATACAGGTCCATTGACAACTAAAAAATGCTAAAACAAAAAGTTTTGGATTTGGGAACATTTCAGCTTTTTGGATTAGAAATACTCAGCCTGTGTTTTGAAAGTATAACCGATTGGATTCACTCTCATTAGAAAACCATGAAATTTGTATGTTGATTTTTTTTTTCTCTTGCAATATTGGGGATTGAATCCAGGGCCTTGTACATGCTAGGCAGGTTCTCTACCTTTGAGCTACTTCCCAGCCCTTTTTATTTTATATACAGGCAGGATATCCCTAAGTTGCCCAGACTGGCCTTGAACTTGTGATCCTCTTGCCACAGCCTCCAGGTAGCTAGTGCATGTTGATTTTTGTGTTCATTTTTGTATCCAGTTAGAATTTTTCACCTTTTTAGTGATTTAAATGATAAAGTGATCATTATCTCATAAAGAGTCCAGAGCAGAGCTTTTCTAGAACTGCAGTTTATAGAGGTAGTTCCAACCTTTTCTAATTACTAACATGCAATACACTGCATAATTGGGGCAAAGCTAATTTCTTCATTAGTTCGAATTTTGTTTGAGATCACTGCTTAAAGTTCTATGATCTTGGGAAAGTTTAATCTCTGTACCTCAGTTTTTGTTTTGTTCCTTTTTTTTTTTTTGAGATGCTGGGGATTGAACCCAGGGCCATGTGCATGCGAGGCAAGCACTCTACCAACTGAGCTATATCCTCAGCCCCGTACCTCAGTTTTCTTGGGAAGTGGAGATAAAAATGAATCTTTCTTTTTCAGGTTGTTATGAGAGTTAAATGATACATAAATAATGCCTACAAAGGTGCTGTGTGCACAGTATGTATTCAGTATGTTTAAGTTACTTTTATTGTATGATTAGCTTTTCAAAAATCCTAGAGAATACAAGAAACAAAAATGATGATTATAACCCTATTTCCATTGCAACATATAGAAGAAATTTGGCAGGGAAAAAATAAAATCTTCATTTCAAGATTAGTTATGATCTAGCACTATGAATATAGGTGATTGCTGTCTGTGACTTTAGAATGAGCATTACCAGAAATAAGAAAACATAAAATCTTTACTTTTAGATTAAAGAAACATTTAACTCTTCCGTCAGTTCATCCAAGAAATGTTTATTGTGTGACTTGTCCTGTGTAAGGCACTATGGCTAATCTACCTTCTAAAAGTTTATAGTTGCAGGGCATGGTAGCGCATGCCTATAATCCCAGTGGCTTGGGAGGCTGAGGCAGGAGGATTCCAAGTTCAGAGCCAGGCTCAGCAAAGGTGAGGCACTAAACAATTCAGTGAGACCCTGTCTCTAAATAAGATACAGAATAGGGCTGGGAATGTGACTCAGTGGTTATGTGCCCTTGAGTTTAATTCCCAGCACAAAAAAAAAGTAAAAGTTTACAATCTAGTAGGTTAAAAGAGAATCAGCACAAAAGACAGAAAATGAATCAGACATAACTTTCCAGTGTTCATATAAGAATACATGACCAGGGCTGGGGTTGTGGCTCAGTGGCAGAGCACTTGCCCAGCATGTGTGAGGCCCTGGGTTCGATTCTTAGCACCACATATAAACAAATCAATAAAAGTAAGGTCCATCAACAACTAAAAAAAATTAAAAAAAAAAAAAAAGAATACATGACCAGTGTAACTCTACATCATGTACAACCCTAAGATGGGAAGTTATATCCCATGTGTGTATAATATGATAAAATAAACTCTGCTGTCATGTATATCTAAAAAGAACAAAGAAAAAATATTTTAAAAAGAATAAACACAGAAAAAGATTAGGCTCTGTAATAGAACCAAAATCAAAGTGTTATGGATTATAGGGAAAAAAGAGAACATACCCAACTAGAGAATATTGTGATGTCTGAAGGGGCCCAAGTAAAGCTTCCATGGTTTTTGCTAAAGTTCTGGACAAGTGGAGAAAGCAGGAGTGGCATATGGGGACCAAAATGTTAGTGTCATTACAGTTGAAACCAGGTTGGAGGATATGGCTTTCAGTACGTGAGCCAAGTTGTACCTGTTAACTGAAGGCTGTCAGGTAGATTGACTACTCTCCTTCCAAGCAGTGCTATACTCAGTCAGACTTCACTGTGTGTAAGGGAGAGTCTGACCCTGGAGAACACTTGTTCAGAAAAGGTAGAACCACAAAGCTAAAACAAGTTATGCTTCATTCTTCTATGATTTGCCAGTCAGATAGGTCACTATATCTCAATAAATAAGAAGTACAGAGAGTAATTCAGTAGTAGAGCATTTACCTAGCATGTCAGTCTCCAGTGCCACAAAAACAGATACCTCCTTATCTAAAATTCCTCTTTATCTAAAACAAGTAGGAAAGAGATGCCCTCTAAAAGAAAAGATAAGAGAATGTTTTGTGGAAGATGGGACGTTGGAGCTAAATACTAAAAAATGTATAGGTCTCTAAATGGTATAAAGACATATTAGAAAGTACAGATGTATTTGACAAGTAGTAGTCTAACAGCATTTGAAGTTTTCAGTTTCAGTTTTGTTAATGTTTGGGATTTAATAAGTCTGAACGTTTAATTCTTGAACAGTGATTGGCTCATTTTCAAGGGTATTTCACTTAAAAGATTATCAGAGGGGCTGGAGTTGTGGCTCAGTGGTAGAGCACTTGCCTAGCATGTGTGAGGCCCTGGGTTCGATTCTCAGCACCACATATAAATAAATAAATGAATAAAATAAAGGTCCATCAACAAACAAAAAAAATTTTAAAAAAAGGATTATCAGAATCAGTCCTTTCTGGTTTTAAGACAGCAAAGGGAAATTATTTCCAGGCTTTTTTATGAACATTACCTAAAAGCAGGGTATATAAGATCCCATCTTTGAAATTATGAGATGAATGTATTTTTTCTTGTGTGGGAAGAATGAAAACAGAGCAATAGTAAGTGACATAGCTAAGGAAAGGAAGGTCAAACCCAAGTGCCAGTGGAAGAGATTACTGGCAAGAGCAGGTCATGATTTGTCTGAGTACCACAGAAGGCTGGGATAAGATGAAGACCTGAGAACTGGGTTGTTTTCTGAAAGTCTGTAGTATTCTCTCACTTTACCCACTCTGAGTGGTTGGGCAATAACTGTCAGCTTTATGGAGTTTAGGAGATTTTTTTCTTTTAAAGAATTGACTTTGAAGAGATCAGATCTCAGGACCCCATGTCCAGAGGAGAATAGGACTAAGATGCCATGCTGAAAATAGGAGACAGGAACCAAATAAGTGAGATGTCTACTCAGTGGTACAGTGGAACTCCCATTCTCCTCCCCTCACCCAATTCCTGAATGCTGGCAGCCAGGTAAAAGATTAGAGCATCTTCTGCACAGTAAGAGAATAGCCTCCAAGTAAAGATAGCTGTATTTAAAAATTCTGTTTATGCATTAACGGGAATGTGCCTGTGTATATTTTTTAAATACATAAACATGTTTTTGTTATATAAGCAGACTACCTCATAAAATTATTCATAACCAAACTATAGAACTATTCAGGTTTTAGAAAATTTACAGAAGCCTGGGATTAGTGAAATGGGGGTGGAACAGGGAGGGGCTAGCTAATTAAGGCTGCCAGCATTTTAAAAATCATACAATCACAAATGCTTATCTAGCATGCTTGAGTAACCCTAGGTTCAATCTCCAGCACTGCAAAACAAAACAAAAAAAGGAATGCCTATAGATTTATGAAAAATTTCTCTGTGTCTCTCTCTGTCTCTCTCTCTCTCTCTCACACACACACACACACACACAGGATTATACCTACAGCCTCACATATGCTAGGCAGCAAATGCTGTACCACTGAGTACATCCCTAACTCCTGCCTTTTTTAAAAATTTTGAGATAGGATCTCATTAAATTGCTCAGGCTGGGCTTGAACTTGTGATCCTCCTGCCTCAGCTTTCAAAGTAGCTGGTATTGTAGGCATGTGCTACTGTGCCTGGTGAAAATATCATTTTCCTAGTGTTTTTTTTCCCCCTTATCTTGGATCACCACTGTTTACAGTTAGGCAGTTATTGTCAAAGAACAGAGTTATCAAGCCTGTGTTCTACCTCATAGTTTAGACATTTAATAATGACACTGGCCTGCTTTTTTCTGAATCTGCATTTATTTTAATTTTGATACTTTTTTTTAATATATATTTTTTAATTGTAGATGGACACAATGTCTTTATTTTATTGCCTTGTATGTGGTGCTGAGGATCGAACCCAGGGCCTCACGCATGTGAGGCAAGCGCTCTACTGCTGAGCTACAATCCCAGCCCCTAATTTTGATACTTTTTATGTTTAAGAAAAGTAACTATAGATATAGACCTGTCTTAATCTTAGTAATTCTATAATCCTTATGTAAATTACATTTATTTATTTTTCTTGCTTCCTTTTTTGGTAAGAACCTTAAGTTTATCTGGTTCAATCTCCTTTTCAATATAAGAATCCAGTCTATGGGCTGGGATTGTGGCTTGGTGGTAGAGTGCTTGCCTAGCACATGTGAGACACATGTGAGGTTGAATCCTCAGCACCTCACAAAAAAATAAATAAATAAATAAAATAAAGATATTGTGTAATCTACACCTAAAAAAATTTAATCAAAATTCAGTCTATGATATCCTTAATATTGAGAAAACTGGTTGACCAATAACGGGAGAGCTTACATCTTTACAAATTTACTTAAGCCATATCTGTTTTAATACAGATTGTCTTCATTTCTTCTAGGTAGGTTATCAGAAAGAATTACTTCATTCTGAAGGACAGTTAATTCTTCTGAAGGATATTTGATTAAACAATTGTAATGTTCTTCCATTTTAGAATTTTAAACTCTCTCATACCTTTTTTCCCTAAGGCTTCATTTTAAAAACCTTCACTATGCTAGGACCTGTCCTTTCTTCTTCTTTTTCTCTTCCTCCTCCTCCTCCTTCTCCTCCCTCCTCCCTCTTGTTGGCTAAGTCACTTAACACTCCTTTTATTTAATATATTTACTTGGTCTGTTTGATATTACTTTCTCTTTTTTCTTCCCTTATTTTTTAAAGAATATTTGTTTTTATTTATCTTTGTTTCTTTTGGTTCCTTCATGAATCTAAAGCATAATCTCTGACATTCAGTTAAGAAATCTAGGGGGCTGGGGTTGTGGCTCAGTGGTAGAGTGCCTGCCTCGCATGCGTGAGGCACTGGATTCGATCCTCAGCACCACATACAAATGAATAAAATAAAGATATCTGACCATCTACAACTAAAAAAGTTAAAAAAAAAACAAAAACAAATAAAATATTTTGTGTCCATCTACAACTAAAAAAAATTTAAAAAAAAGAAATCTAGGGTAGTATGTACTAGTTTCTTATGTTATCTAAAGCAGGGAAATACTTCTCTACAAATAATAGCATTGATACATTAAAATAATGTTGCTTTGGAAATACTTCCATTGCATTAAGGTGACTTAGGATGTGTATTTGTTGAGTGAAATGTAAAATGACAGTCTGACTTACGTCTTGGAAAATTCCATGGATTCTGCTAGTTTTCAATTTTTGGCACACCTACTAGGATTTGTACACAAGGACATGAAACTACTTTCTCTTGATTTACCAATACTGTGGCATTTTGGAATCTGAGCCTGAGTCGAATCCCATTGTTGTCTTCCAGTATCTAATTCTTGTTCTTTCTTATGGATGTAGATGAGTTAGAACTGGGAATAGAGAAGAGGTGGATATGAAATTATATTGCTACTGTGGATTTTCAGTTTTTTCCTTTTACTTCATAACATCAAAAGAAGTTTTACAGGGCATGGAACATTTTCAGAATTGAGTAGCAAATTCAACCTGAGATGCAGTTAAATCTAGGAGTTCATGAAAGTTCATATAGTCCTGAGAATGTTGCTGAGGATGGTTAATGCCAAATAGAGGAAATGCTCAAAAGAAATCAGAATAAAAGTGTATAGATACTTTATTCTGTACTGAGAGAAAAGAATTTGGAATGGACATCATTTTTGGTTAAACAAAAACAGAAGTCCGTGTAATAGAAAACTTGAGATATTGAGTCAGATGTTAGAAGGTGCCAAAGAAGAAAGTTTGACCTATTAAGTAATATGTCCATTTTCTTTTCTTTTTTAAAGACTCAACTTTATTGAGGCATAATTGACATACAATAAACACATGTTGAAAGTGTACAGTTTGGTAGATTTTGACATATGTATACATCCATAGAACCATCAGTACAGTCAGAATGGTAAGTGCATCCATCACCTCTGAAAGTTTCTTCATGCCCCTCTGTATACTCTCTTTCCTGCCCTACTATCCCTAGACAATCATCTCTCTCTTCAGTAACTGTTCATGAGTTGGTATTATCTAGAGTTTTATATAAATGTGATAATATGTACTTTGGGGTATGTCCTGACACCAGTTAAAAAAGGCCATCCTTCTGTCATTGAGTTGTTTTTGCATCTTTGTCAAAAATCAATTGGGCAGATTTAGGATCTATTTATAGATTAATATGTCTATTTTCTAAATATATTCTTCCCTTGGTTTTTTATCTGGAGATGTCTTTCTTAGGAGATATTTTATTTGTGACATGATAACGCAGTGGTGATAGTTTGCTTATAAAAAGCAGTGCTGCTTCTATTAGAGACAAGATGTTGGGTGGAGAAATTATACTTATTTCTTTTAAACTTATTTAGCCATATAAAACTGTTTTCTCTTTTAGATTCTGGCAAGTAAATCAGCCAATTGGAAAAACATCTGGGGTTGGCTGAGTGAGGGAATGGTATAATCAGTAAAAATTACTTATAAGAAAAAAATATTTATTTTATTTTTTTTAGTTGTAGTTGGATACAAGACCTTTATTTTATTTATTTATTTTTGTGTGGTGCTGAGGATTGAACCCATTGCCTTGCACCTGCTAGGCAAGTGCTCTACTGCTGAGCCACAACCTCAGCCAAGAAAAAAAAATTTTTTAAATTTCTGCAGCTTTAACTCTGGATATTTTTTTTAATTTATTTTTTAGTTATACATGGATACAGTGTCTTTATTTTGTTTACTTATTTTTATGTGGTGCTGAGGATCGAACCCAGTACCTCACGTGCAAGGCAAGTGCTCTGCCACTAAGTCACAACCTCAGCCCATGGATATTTTTAAAAAAAAATTTTTTTTTAGTTGTTGATTACCTTTATTTATTCATTTATTGATATGCCGTCCTGAGGATCAGACCCAGTGCCACCCACATGTGAGGCAAGCACTCTATCACTGAGCCAGAATCCCAGACCAACTCTGGATATTTTTTAAATAAAAATTCTTGCTTTATTTCTCCCCAGAATTTTTCTTTCACCAGTATTTGACCCATGTTAGCTATGTTTATATGTCAAAAATTTTATTCAAATCTATGCAAGTGAGATTGTGAGTCATAAACTTTTAACGTGTAGAACCTTTTTTTTTTTGGTAGTGGAGATTGAATTGAACCCCGGGGCATTTAACCACTGAGCTACATCCCCAGCCCTTTGGGTTTTTTTTTGTTTTTTTGTTTTTTAAATTTTTTTTTAGTTGTTGATGGACCTTTATTCATTTATTTATATGTGGTGCTGAGCATCGACCCCAGACCCTCACACATGCAAGGCACGTGCTCTACCACTGAGCCACAATCCCAGCCCTGTTTTTGTTTTTTTTTGATATTTTTTATTATTTTTTCCCAGCCCCTTTTGTTTTTTGAGACAAGGTCTCATTAAGTTGCTTAGGGCCCCACTAAGTTGCAGAGACTGGCCTTGAACTTGTGATTCTCTTACCTCAGCTTCCCAAGTCACTGGAATTACAGGTGTGCACCACCATGCCCAGCAAGAAACTATTTTTTGCAGTACTTGCTATCCAGCAGTTCCTTAAACTTAAACCCGTAATTTAGTGGCTTAAAACAAAGAGTAAGCCTGGCAGTTCTTCTCATCTCTCCAAAAAGTCACTCATGCAGTCATCTGGTGACTTGACTGGTGCTTAAATGTCTAAGAGAGCCTTTATTACAGTCCAAGATGTCAGTGTTGCTGTCAGCTGCTTCTCTTACTCCACATGGTCTCTCATCAATTGAGAAGGCTAGTCTAGGCTTTTTTTTTTTTTAAGACTTTTTTTTTCATATTTATTTTTTAGTTATAGGTGGACAGAATATCTTTATTTTATTTTTATGTGGTGCTGAGGATCGAACCCAGGGCCTCCCGCATGCTAGGCGAGCACGCTACCACTGCGCCACTGGAGCCCCTAGTCTAGGCTTTCTTAACATGGCACCAGGAGTGATTCAAGAGAGCAAACAAAGCTTTAGTGTTTCTTGAGGTCTAACCTTAGAAATCACACAACATTACTTCTACATTATTTTGGTCAGATCAATTATCATGGTAAACCAAGATGCAAGGAGTGGGAGGAGCAGCAAGTGTATATTGTAGGGATTGGGGTTGTGGCTCAGTAATAGAGCATTTGCCTTGCATGTGTGAGGCACTGGGTTTGAACCTCAGCACCACATAAAAATAAAGGTATTGTGTTCATCTACAACCAAAAATATACTTTTAAAAATTCTTCATTTTTTATTGGGATTAATGATTTGATTTGCTGAAGCAGTGTTTCAAAGCTGTGATGTGATATATGGGACTATATAGAAAAATAAACCTTTTCTTTTGCACTCACACAACAATCAACACAGGAAACTTCTGTTAGCGCAAAAGATGTGGGGATTTCTCCACACTAGCAAGTGATCAATCAGTTCCATAGTGTATGCACTACATGTCCTCTGATTGAATTCAGTTTTGATATTGTCTACTTGGAGATAGCATCAGATGAGGAGGACTCAGTCCCAAAACTATTTTCCTCTCACATACTCTTCAGATGCTAATTGCAAGCCCCGGGTTGTTTTACCTAATGCTTATTACCAACTGGCTATAAACCGGAGTTCCTAAGAACCCCCCTCCTCAGGTAAAATAACTTATTTGAGCAGCTCACAGAACTTAAGGAAATGTTATTTACATTTACTAGTTTATTACAAAGGTTCTTACAAAGGTCACAGATGAAGAGATGCATAGAGTAAGGTATGAGAGAAGGGATCCAGAGCTTCCATGCTCATTCTGGTTTTGTCACCCTCCAGGAACCTCTATATTCAATTATTCAAGAGCTGTCCAAACCTTGTCCTAGGGTTTATGAAGGCTGCATTACAAATGCATGATTAATTAAATTCTTGACCATTGGTGATCATCTTAGCCTCCCTTCCCTTCACTTTTCTTCCTTCCTTCCCTTCCTTTTCTTTCTTTCCTTTTTTTTCTTTTTTAAATCTATATTGTTAATGCTGGCCTTGTGATTCTCCTGCCTCTGCTGAGTTACAGGTTTCACTGTGCCTGGTTCCATTTAACCTTTATCTCCTCTCCTCTCCTCAGCTGGAGTGTGGGTTTGAAAGTCTCAATCCTCTAATCCATCCTTATTTTTTTCCAGTGACCACTTCCCATTCTGAAGCTACTTAGGGGCTGCCAACTATGAAATGCACCCATTAGCATTGAAAAAGAAACTGTTAATTAGGAGATTACAAGAATTTAGAAGTTATATACCAGGAAATAGGGAGAAAGACCAAATATTTATTTTATAATATTACATGGGTTTATTTGAGTTCCAGCAGATTACAATGTGACTTCCTCTTATAGTCCCCCCCCCTTACCAGTTTGCTCAATGAATATTGGAGTTACACTATCAAACCCATAAACTAGAACTACAGGATGGCTGGTTAGGCATAAGTTAATTTTTTCCAGCTTTATTGAGGTATAATTGTCTAATAGGAGTCATTATTGTAAGATTCTACCACAGTTGACTTCTGGATCCAAATATTCAGATTCTTACCACATGTAAAATTATCTCCTCCCAAGGTCTTACCCCCAAACAAATTAGTTTGAAGACCTTTTACCTTGTTGTTATCAAATTTAGAGGCAGAGAAGGCTCCTCAGGTGTAATTCTTGTATCCAGAGATTTATAAATTAAAAAGTTACCTACTCTACACACCCAGCATACAGTGTGATGTCACCATAAGGTTGTACAAGGTAGTCTCTCCAGAGACAGAGGAGAAACCTCTACTCAGACCTTCCAGGCTCTTGACACATTACAGAAAAGAATTTAAGGACTCATCAGGTTTTAACAAGGCAAAATAGCTTTATTAGAAAGTAAAAGGTGAAAATACACATTCTCAGAGCAGAATGGGAGCTATTGGGAATCTGAAGCTCTCTCCGCCCCCGACTTTTTGATACGGGGGAATGAACCCAGGGGTGCTTTACCACTGAGCTACATCCCCATCCCCTTTTTATTTATTTTCAGACAGAGTCTCTCTTAAGTTACCAAGGGCCTCACTAAGTTGCTGAAGCTGACCTCCAACTTTCAGTGCCCCTGTCTCAGCTGGGATTTTAGGTGTGCACCACGGTGCCAGGCTTGAAGCATATCTCTAAAGGGCCTTCAAGAGTTTTTATTACATAGAGTGAGAAAGAAATGAACAAAATGTGCCTTATACATGGAGGACGTTTTGGTCCAGGACTAACTTGGGGGCCTACTTCCCAGCAATCACTCATTTGGGTGTAAGGGTTTTATGCAAAATTTAACATGCAGTAGTAAAGGTAAAAAGCGCCCAATGGGAAGTCTTTGGGCTTTCAGTTATTAAAGATCAAAGAAAACAAACATGAGATTATCCAGGATAAAATCTGATAAAATAGAAAGTCTTTTAATTCATTTTTGGTAAGTGTTATTAAGAGCTGAAAACCAGGCTGGGATTGTAGCTCAGTGGTAGAGCACTTGTCTCTCATGCATGAGGCACTGGGTTCGATCCTCAGCACTGCATAAAAATAAACAAAGATATCGTGTCCATCTACAACTAAAAAAAAAAAAAATTAAAAAAAAACTGGAAACCTGTTGTTTTAAACATAGGTTTAATCTGTGTATTTTACATCAGTGCATTAAATTTTGACCTTAGAAAAACCTTTTAAAATAATTTTTTGAATTATAATCACATAAAATTTCCAGTATTTGTCCTTTATAATCTTCTATATCCAATTGTTTACATCTTTGTTCCCTCCCTGCCACTTCCCACATTGGAACAATCTAGTTATTTTATTGTATAACAGTAATCTCTTTTATATGTAAAATCCTTTCTCATTCAAAAATATTCTCTTCTCCTTTTAACTTTTCTTTCTAGAATACATCCCCATACCTATAACTCTTTATTGGTTTTATTTTGCCTTAATATTATTTAAATTTATTTTATTTTATTTTTTGGTATCATGGATTGAACCCAGGGTTGCTTGACCATTGAGCCACATCCTCAGCCCTTTTTTTTTAATGTTTTATTTTGAGACAGGGTCTTGAAAATCCTTAGGGCCTCACCAAGTTGCTGAGGTTGGTTTTGAACTTGGAATTCTCCTGCCTCAGCCTTCCAAATCTCTGGGAGTATAGGCATGTACCACTGTGCCAAGCTAAATTTATATTTTGAAACAATCTTTATACAGTTCTTAAATGTAGGAAAAAATTACTTTTTTCTTAATAAAATAATATATGCTTTTTATAGTTTTCTTAAAGCTTTTTTTTTGTATTCTTCACATGTGTTATTAGAATTTTAACTCTTTGTAATTATATTGTAATGAAGACTCGGGAAGAAAGCAACTGCTAAACTGTTTTTTTTTTTGGTACTGGGCATTGAACCCAGGGCACACAACTATTGAGCCACATCCCCAGCCTTATTTTGAATTAACTTAGATGTTTTCTCTAACATATACATTTATAAATACTTATTCCATTTAAACCTTAATTTACCTATTTTAACAGCTATTTTTAGTTTTAAAAATTATTTTTAAGGGCTGGGATTGTAGCTCAGTGGTAGAGCGCTTGCCTCGCATGCGTGAGGCCCTGGGTTCGATCCTCAGCACCACATACAAAGCAATAAAATAAAGACATTGTGTCCATCTATAACTAAAAAAAAAAAAATATTTAAAAAAAAAAATTATTTTTAATAGCCATTTTTGGGTAACATAAAATGAACATGTATTTTGTAAGATTTACCCAGATCATGTGAACTACAAGCATTTGGGTGTATGTTTTCTTAATTTATGAGCACCCTTATATACATAAGCCAATTTGGTACCATATAAACACAAACACACATGTAGACATAACACATAATACCCACATGTACATAAAATTACATAAAAATAGAAAACAAAGATTTTATAGCTTTCATTTAGATTCATCATTTCCCAGTTTTCAAAAAGTTAAACTGTTATGATTACCACAGCAAACCAAAATGGAGCCCACAGATTTTTAGAAACCAGAACAAAGACCTCTGTCATGGTTTAATCAGTTTATAATCCAGATCAGTTTCCAAAACCAAAACAGAGCATGTCACAGATGTCTATTGTGCGAGACAGTAAGCAATAAGGATGAAAGATTATAGAATAGAGGGCAAACAACACATGAGGGAGGCCCATGCAGTTGGGGATGGCCAACTTCAGTGTCATGGCTGATACTGAAGATGGCTCAGGTGGCCACTTGTTTTCCATGAGACAGATCTGGGTCCACACTGCCTTTTTTTTTTCTCTCTTTTCCCCAAATCCATCACAGGGGTGGAGAAACACCCCTCAGCACAAACTCTTCTCAGGCCAGACAAGCCTTTCTCAGCCCATCTGTAGGATTTAAACTTACAAACTAGATTGCCACATGTGGGAGCCAATCTCTGATGCAGGAAAAGCTTAAGAAAGATCTCTCTGTTTTCGAGTCAATGCCAGCTCCTATATAATGTATGTGGCAGAGTCAGGCCCATTAGAAAACAAATTAGCCAGAAAGAAACTACCACAACCTCACACCGCTTTTTTTTTTTTTTTTTAATATTTTTTTTAGTTGTTAATAGGCCTTTATTTTACTTATTTGTATGTGGTGCTGAGAATTGAACCTAGTGCCTTGTACATGCCAGGCAAGCACTCTGCCACTGAGCCACCGCCCCAGCCCTCACACTGCTTTTTTATGGGGGAGCTACTAAGGATTGAACTCAGGGGTACTCAACCACTGAACCACATCCCCAGCCCTTTTTTGTGTTTTATTTAGAGACAGGGTCTCATTGAGTTGTTCAGTGCCTCACTTTAGCTGAGGCTGGCTTTGAACTCATGATCCTCCTCTCTCAGCATCCCAAATCACTGGGATTACAGGTGTGCGCCACTACACCTGGCTTACCACACTCCTTTATCCTCCTCTTCAGGACCATCTAAAGGGGAAGAGTCCCCCTGCCCCAGCCTGAAGTGAGTTTAGAGTTTATCCTGCTTTTCAGTCAGGAGTAGTTGAGATAACAACTCTTAAGTAACCTGTTTTTTTAATATTAGAGGGGGGAAAAAAAGAAGAAAGACATATAGAGAACTAAAAGCCTTTATGTTAACCTTGGAACTGTAGTTTAAAATTATCTTGAAGCTCTTTGCAAGAAATGTTTTGTTTTAGACATGTCAGCCAAGCAAAAATATTGGGAAGGCCTAGTGCGGTGGTACTGCCTGTAATCCCAGCACCTTGAGAGGATAAGGCAGGAGAATCTCAAGCCCCAATACCTAGTGAGTCCCTGAGCAACTTGGTGAGACCCTGTCTCAAAAAATAAAAAGAGCTGGGAATGCAGTTCAAAATGACCATGAGGGGGCTGGGATTATGGCACAGTGGTAGCGTGCTCGCCTAGCACGCGTGAGGCACTGGGTTCGATCCTCAGCACCACATAAAAATAAAATAAAGATATTCTGTACACTTATAACTAAAAAAAAAATAAATATTGAAAAAAAAAAACAAAAAACCCAAAATGACCCTGAGTTTAATCTATAATATCAAAGGAAAAAAGCTTATATTCAGGGCATGTGGCATTATAAAAGAAAATTAGCCTTTTTTTTTAACCCTTTAGTTCATCAACCTCTAAGGCACCCCAGTTACTTAAAGTGCAACCCAGTAGAGAACCTGCCAGAATGGGTGATGTGTTACCCAATTTATTTAGCTTGTGCATGAGTAAGGAACTTCAGCCTTCTTATGTCTGATAGAAAAGAGAAAATTGCTTCCATCTCTCAGAAGGATTGTGTACCACCAGAGGCAAGAGTGCTCTGTGGGCCAGGCTCTTAAAGAGTGTATTGCATTAGGGGTCAGGCATTTCTGGACTTGATGAACATTTTAGCACTCAACCATCCTTGGGGCCCTAGGATCCACTGAACTTTCTCAGTGTTCTGTAGGATCCACCAAATCACATTTTCAGGATCCTGAAGAAAATTGTGTTTACAAGAAGTTTTAGATTATAATTTGTGATTCTCATTTCTGGTCTCATGCAGGTAAGCATGATTACTCATATGGGCTAGTACAGCAACAAAACAAATATCCTGAAGGCTTTCCCCAAATGCTGTGGCGAGGGTGTTACCCATTTGGAGATGTCAGCAGATGCGTCCCTTTGGTCTGGAGATAAAAATAAGAGTGAAAACATACTTAATCTATCACTGGGTAGGACCTTATGGTATCGATCAGAATAAAAAGACGTACAGAGGGTTGAGAGTGCTGATGACAGTGATAAAAATGATTTGCTCTCCATTTTTCATCCCAAATGACCCTATTTAAAATGAAGCAAAGAGCTGGGCACAGTGGTGTACACCTGTAATCCCAGCACCTTGGGAGGCTGAGACAGGAGAATTACGAGTTCAAAGCCAGCCTCACCAATAAAACACAAAATAGGGCTGGCGATGTGGCTCAGTGGTCGAGTACCCTTGAGTTCAATCCTAATACCAAAAAAATAAAATAAGGCAAAGGATAACCAAGGCATCTCCCCTGTAAGTTATCCTAAATCCTCATGTGTCGGATTTCTAAAATAAAATATAATTCCTCAAGGGCATACATTTTTAAACAAAAGGAAAATGACCTTCATATATCTACTGGCCACATGAAAGGCTATGGCAGGAAAATTGCAAGTTCAAGGTCAGCCTGAATAACATTTAGTGAGACCCTGTCTCAGAATATAAAAAGGACTGGGGATATAGCTCATTGGTAGAGCACTCTGGGTTCGATCCCCAGTACCACAAAATTAAATTAGACTTAGTTGGTGGAAAAGAGCCAAGGGGGCCCTTAAAGTGGGATCCCTGCTGATCATGGTCTCCCAAACCTTGGAATATCTTTTTTGTAGGGGGCAATAAGTAAGGAGTGAAGAGAGGAACCAACAATGGTGAAACTACTGCAGAAGAAAGGTAGCAGTCTGCCCGAATAGAAAAGCTTGCCTGTGTTTTGAAAATACACAGAGAAGGAAGAGAGGTGAGTATGAGGAACAGGGTTAGAAGAGAGGATTACTTGCCATTCCCCAAATTATCTAGGGACCTGTGTGTTTTAGATCATTGTGAGTGCTGGTTTTGGGTGTCATTTCTGAAGGTGTCACCGTAAGGCCAGTCTGTTGTGTCTAGGGTGTGTTCTGCCTGTTTGATGAAACATAAGGTTGCTCAAGACACTGGGTGGTCAGCCATCATATGTGCCTTCCCACATGAGCTCATTAAATTCTGACCCAGGAACAGGTTGTGTTCATTTTGGGACTTTTCCTATCAGGCACTTGAATGTCCTAGGGTGTTCCCTAAGCTAGAAAAGAGGAAGTCTGCAGGATTTTAGGAGGAGGCAGGGAGAGAGAGCATGCACACCAGTGAACTCTGGCTTGGCTAGGAACTGTGATTCTCAGTCAAACTCCTAGGATGGCCCCATCATCCATGTGGTGCTTGGATCTACTTCATATAAGGAACTGGTCCTCCACCCTCCAAGGAAGCCACGATCACGTGGGCAGGTTGAGATTATGCTCTGTGACTCAGAAGAGGAAGAATGCCAGAAAAAGAAGTTGTTTCTCCTGAGAGTACAAGTAAGGCATCTCAGGTCACTCACCAGGAATCTACTGTCCTCAGTTTACCTCCTGAGCCGACTTGCCAGATAAATGTCACCATAAGAGGATTTGAGGTGCTCTCTCCAGAGACTGTCTTTTAGACTCTGGCATATCACAGGGAGGACACAGCATCAGGTTTTAGTGAACAAGAAGAGCTTTATCAGAAGGTGAAATGGGAAAATACACATTATTAGAGCAGAATGCAGGCCATCTCCACAGTGAGACATATTTTGGGGGGTCTTAGCCTTTTTGGAAAGTCACACTTCCTTGGCTGGTTTTGTCAGTGACCTTAAATTTAAGCACATTGGGCTTTTCTCTTAAAGGAAACTTGGTGAGGGGTGGGCACGGGAAGGTATGTGGGAGTAACATCAACCTGATAAACTCAGTTCTTGGATCATGGGTCACAAGACATTATGATGATCTGGTCCTCCCTGATCTTCAGGTTGAGGTTAACATTGTCTTCTGTTATCTAGATAACATTTCGAATTTGCCTGTATTATACGCTTCTTAAAATACATCTCCTTTATTTTCGTATAATTGAAAATACACTGTGTAGGCAAAGAGTGCATGCAAGCTTTAATCAAAATAAGGCAGTTTTCATAATGAGTAAATTTATAGCAACTCTTAAGATTTGTAGATTTCTCAGAAATTTGGGAATGACTACCCTGGAAGAAAAATAGGCCTAGAGAATAAGTCTGATCATTGGGCTTTTTTTTTTTTTTTTTTTTAATATTTTTTAGTTGTCAATGGATCTTTTATTTTTTTTATTTGTATGCAGTGCTGAGAATTGAACCCAGGGCCTTACACATGCCAGGAAAATGCTCTACCACTGAGCCACAACTCTAGCCCCCTGATCATTGGGCTTTTAGATTTACAGCTACAGTCTCTTTTTCCTTCTCTTTTGTCTGCTTTCTACTTATCTTTAATTCTTGTATTCACTCTCAATGTCACAGGCATGAGACATTCCCATTCAGAAAGGAGTGGAGGGGGAGGCATATAGCAGTTGTTGGTACATATCAATTCTGAAACCCAGGTGGGCACATGTTGTTAGAATTACTTACTCTAGGACCATGAAATTTTCCTTCATTCGAGTTCATCTTTTTCTTTTTCTTTTTTTTTTGGTGCTGGAGATTGAACTCAGGGTCACTCGACCACTGAGCCACATCGCCAGCCCTATTTTGTGTTTTATGTAGAGACAGAGTCTCACTGAGTTGCTTAGCACCTCACCATTGCTGAGGCTGGCTTAGAACTCGAGATTCTCCTATCTCAGCTTCCCTAAGTGCTGGGATTACAGGCTTGCACCACCGCGCCTGGCTTGGGGTCATCTTCTGCTCTCAGGAATGGTTTCCTAATCCATTGTTGTCTGTAGTTGAGTCTACCTTCTGAGAAGTCTCCTTTTATATAAGAAAAAGGCTCTCGAAGCCAAATACCTTTCTCATTGTACTTACTTCTTATAGAAAGTTGGGGGTTCAGAGACTGCTTTTCATTTTGATTATACCTTTTAATCCAACTGCTACTTTTTTTAAAAAAATGTTACGGAATTTCTATGAATCTGATTTGGTTATTATACGTCCCCAAAACTATACTATGTATAACTCATTTGTTGTAATTTAGATATGAGATGTCCCCTAAAAGCTCATGTGTGAGACAGCTCAAGAAAGTTCAGGATTGTAATGATTGAGTTATGGGAACCTTAACCTAATCAATGTATTGATCCACTTGTGGATTAACTTGGCAGCTAGGATGTGGCTGGAGGAGGTTGGGAGTATACCTTTGGATATTCTATTTTGTCCTTGATGAGTGGAGCTCTCTGCTTCCTGAGGCCATGTTTTGAGCTGCTTTCCTCCTCTATACCCTTCTGCCATGATGTTCTGTTCTGCCTCACCTTGGGTCCAGAGCTCTGGAGTTGGCCAACAGTGGACTAAGACCTCTAAAACTGTGAATGCCAAATAAACTTATTTTTCTCCATGTTGTTCTTGTTAAGCCTGAAAAAGCTTGACAGATTTCTCTGTACTTTGGGTCCTGTTAGGAAGCTGGCATAATTTCCTTAAGCACTTTTGTCTAGCTGAGAAAATCAACTAGGTGAAGTTAAAAGAAACTTAAACCCCTTTGATCAGATGTTTACCCTGAGGGCATTTCTTATTTTGAGACTTAATGATTTGAGAAGAAGGTAGAGGATAGTTTTTGTTTGTTTGTTTGTTTGTTTTTTAATATTTTGTTTTAGTTGTAGATGGACACAATGTCTTTATTTTATTGCTTTGTATGTGGTGCTGAGGATCGAACCCAGGGCCTCACGCATGGAAGGCAAGCGCTGTACCACTGAGCTACAATCCCAGCTTTTTTTTTTTTTTTTTAATATTTATTTTTTAGTTGTAGGTGGACACAATATCTTTATTTTATTTTTATGTGGTGCTGAGGATCGAACCCAGTGCCTCCCGTGTGCTAGGCGAGCACGCTACCACTGCAACCCCAACCCCAAGGATAATTTTATTTTCTAGTTTAGCAAGTGCTGTGCTATCCACATTTCTTTCAAATTCTTTGCAAACAGTGTAGTTTAATCTTTATCTCTTATGTCACCTTATCATATGCAGCTAATAGAGTAATGGCCTACTGCAGATCTCTCCACAAATTCCTCATTCATAGCATCATCACCGTAGCAGCTGTGTATGCTTGGCTTTTTGAATTGATTGGCTGATGGTTCCTTCTCTGATCTTTCATCTCCCTCTTCTAAACTTCACTTCTCTAGATCTTCCAAAAACTGTGTTATGGTCTAATTCCTACAATTAACCACTATTAATACTCAGGCTAAACCTTGCTTGATACAGAAATTGGTAACTCAGAAATGGAGTATTGCAATAATAAAAACCTGAAGTATGGCACTGGCTTTGGGATCAGGTAGCAGACAAACTGAGGTGAAGGGTGGAAAAGTAGTGGAAATTGCTGTTGGAATCTGGAAAAAGGATGATGCATGTTATATAGCTGTGAAACAACTGGTTAAAACACTCCCTGAGGTAATAACTGGTGGTCTGGGTAAGGAGATTTATAGGCATTATTTTGAAAATGCAAATTGGCACTTTTGTAATTTGAAAGTACTATTAATCTGTTTTGTGTTATATAACAGGAGATCTGGGGCTAGGTAATTTATAAAGAAAAGATGTTTCTGTCACAGTTTGGGATGCTGAAAGTCCAGGCTTGGGTGGCCTTATCTAGTAAGCCTCTGATGAGTGCCTTCTGACTGTGTCATAACATAGTGAATGGCATCACATGGTGGGATCACCTATGAGAGATCCTATTTTGAAAGAGGAAGCAAGAGAGCAGAAAGGGGCCCAGCTTACTCTTTTACAACTACCCACTCCATTCCTGCAAGACCTAATTCACTCCAGGACACCATTATTAATCTCTTCACACCAGCAGTCATAACCCAGCCTCTCTCCAGGGGCCCATCTGTTAGAGATTCCAACCCTTGAATTTCACTGAATAGTCAACAAAGCTTATGAACCATTTGGGGGACACACTCAAACCATATTGAAATCATAGCAGCCTCTTAATTGGGAGATTATGGAGAGGTCTGTGGGAGACTATTATTCTGTGTAGCTGTTGTTTCTTTGATCCTCAGCAGTGCTTTGGGGACACTTGTTGGTCAGCAGGACCAATATTCAGAAAGAAATCTACATGTAGAGCTGAGGACAAAATGGAACTTGAAAGCTATTCCCTGCATCTGAGTGTGGAAAGATTATCAAAATGTGCTCACTGGTGCCTTACTCTGCCTTCTAGATCTTATTCCATTTTTGTCTAACTACTATCCCAAATCATGTGAATGAGATTTCTGGGAGATATTGTTGCAGCTTACCAAGTTGACTCAGCATAGTCTACCACCAAATGACTTTAAATATTAAACATTTTATTTTATTTTATTTATTTATTTATTTTTTGGTGCTGGGGATTGAACACATGGCCTTGTGCATGCAAGGCAAGCACTCTACCAACTGAGCTAAATCCCCAGCCCTAAATATTAAACATTTTAAACATTGAAGATGTAAGAAATATACCAGCAGTTTTTAAATCATTTTTTACTATAGCTGATAGGCATAACATAGAAATTACAAACTGTAACCCATTTTAAGCGTAGAGGTTAGTGATATTAAGTGCAATCACATTATTGTGAACCCTTTACCACCATCTGTCTCTAGAACTTTTTTCATCTCCCAAACTGAAACTCTAATCAATAAATAACTTCTCGGGGCTGGAGTTGTAGCTCAGTGGTAGAGCACTTGCCTAGCACACATGAGGCACTGGGTTCAATCCTCAGCACCACATAAATTATTTTTTAGAAATAAATAAATAAATAAATAACTTCTCATTTACTCTCACTTAGGCCCTGTCAACCATTATTCTGTGAAACAGTTAATTGTGAGGCTGGGCGTGGTGACGTACACCTGTAATCCCAGTTAGTCCAGAGGCTAAGGCAGGAGGATCACAAGTTCAAGGCTAGCCTCAGCAACTCAGCAAGACCTTAAGCAACTTAGCGAGACCTTGTCTCTAAATAAAATATAAAAAGGGCTGGGGAAGTGGCTCAGTGGTTGAGCACCCCTGGGTTTAATCCCCAGCACTAACAACAAACAAACAAATAAATTTAATTCTGCATATATCAGAATTTTCTTTCTTTCTTTCTTTTTTGGTACCAGGGATTGAACTCAGGGGCACTCCACCACTGAGCCACATCCCCAGCCCTATTTTTGTGTTTTATGTAGAGAAAGGGTCTCACTGAGTTGCTTAGCACCTCACCATTGCTGAGGCTGGCTTTGAACTCGTGATTCTCCTGTCTCAGCCTCCCTAAGTGCTGGGATTACAGGCTTGAGCCACCGCACCGGCTCAGAATTTTCTTTTTTAATACTCAATATGATTACGTTGTATATCTGTAGCACATTTAGTTCATTGATCTATAGATGGACACTTGGGTTACATCTGCCATTTGGCTAGTGTGAATAATGCTGCAATAAACACTAGTGAATAAATACATATATGAATAACTTTGGTTATATACCCAGAAGAGGAACTGCTGGATTATGTGATAGTTGTTTTACTCTTTTGAGGAGCCACCATACTCTTTTCCGTAGTAGCTGCACCATTTCGCATTCCCACTAGCAATATAAAGAATTTCTAATTTGTCCACATCCTTATCAAGACTTGTTTATTTTCTGGTTTTTGTTGTTGTATTGCATGGTTAATAGCCTTTATAATGAGTATGAAGTGGTACATCATTGTGGTTTTTGTTCGTGATGCTGGGGATTGTCAGGACTGCTCATTCACTAAGCAAGCACTCTTTCTCTAGCCCTCATGTGTTTTTTTTTTAATATTTATTTTCTAGTTGTAGGTGGACACAATATCTTTATTTTATTTTTATGTGGTGCTGAGGATCGAACCCAGTGCCTCCCGCGTGCTAGGCGAGCACGCTACCACTGCGCCATAACCCCAGCCCCCCTCATGTGGTTTTGATTTGCAGTCTCCTAATGATTAGTGATATTGAGCATCTTTTTATGTCTTTATTGGCCCCTTGTATATATTCTTTGGAGAAATGTCTGTTTAAGCCCTTTGTTTATTTGGGGGGGAGGGGCTGTGGATTTTCGTTTTGTGCTTTATTTCATTTTGTTTGTTTGTTTTTGAGATGTGGTCTTGCTGTGGTACCTAGGTTGATCTCAAACTTCTAGACTCAAGTGACCCTCCTTCCTTAGACTCCTGAGTAGCTGACACTATAGGCATATACCACGAGTTTGGGGGGCGGTGTTTTGTTTTTTGAATTTGTAGATTTTTAAATATACTCTGGATATTAACTCCTTATTGAGTATATAATGTGCAAAATACTTTCTCCAATTCTGTGGGTTGCTTTTTCATTCTGTTGATAGTATTTCTTTTTTTAATTTTTTTTAGTTGTTGGATCTTTATTTTTTTCATTTATTATTTATATGTGGTGCTGAGGATCGAACCCAGTGCCTCACGCATGCTAGGCAAGCGCTCTACCACTGAGCTATAGCCCCAATCCCTGTTGATAGTATTTCTGCTAGAAGTTTTAAGTCTAAACTCCAGTCTACTACCAGTGATAAAAGATAGAAGCCAAAGAATCACATTGTTTTCCCAAAGAGCAATGATAAAACTGGACAGATTAAAAAATATATTTCAAGACTCTGGAAATTGACCAGACATTTGTCAAACTGAGAAAAGTTTGTATAACAAAAATTACTGAACCACTGGTAAGAACAGTGGGAGTCAGTAGGAGTCAGTTGATGTGTTTCTGCTTAGGATTGTTTTGCTTTGCATCATTCTTTTTAAAAAATACTTTTAGTTGTGTGGATGGACACAATATCTTTATTTGATTTGTTTATTTTTATATGGTGCTGAGGATCGAACCCAGTGCCTCACATGTGCGAGGCAAACGCTGTGCCACTGAGCTACAACCTCAGCCCTGCTTTACATCATTCTTTTACCCCAATAGCAGAACAAGCCATGAAAACCAGTAGCTGCACTGTTAAAGAGAGTTTGTTTAATTAATTTAAAGCAGACTGCAGAAAAACTTCATATCCCTGGACATTGTTGAACTCTCACGACCAACAAATGGAAAAGGCTAATGTTACAGCTAGTCTGAGGTTGTGATCATGGTTGAAGCAAGCAATAGATGAGCTGAATAGATAGAAATTGAATACCGAAATCCAGGGAAGGAGATAATCATTAGTCGACCTTGATACTCATGTATCCTTGGTAGTCTGGAAGACTTGAACACACTCAGCATACACTGGAGAACTCTCTTGTTCTTTAGCTGAATGTGAAGCATTTTATGTGGACAGAGAAGCCATAAGAAAGCCCAGTAGAAAGTAAAATCTGGGACAGATTTGTACACTGCTAAACTTTGAGGCATTCCCAACCCACATATGATGGCAAAAAGTGAAAGCTTTTTTAAAAAATATATTTTTTTAGTTACACATGGACAAAGTGTCTTTATTTTGTTTTGTTTATTTTTATGTGGTGCTGAGGATCGAACCCAGTGCCTCACACATGCAAGGCAAGCACTCTGCCACTGAGCCACAACCTCAGCCCTAAAAAGTGAAAGCTTTATGGGCTCTAGATGCTCCAGCATAACCTTCAAACCTTTGACCAACAAGTAGTGTTGACCCAGGGACAACTCCTAGGAAATCAGGAGTAAAATAAAAAACAAGAGCCTGGTGTGGTGGTGCACGCCTGTAATCCCAGTGGCTCAAGAGGCTGAGGCAGGAGGATCATGAGCTGGAAGCCAGCCTCAACAAAAGCAAGGCGCTAAGCAACTCAGTGAGACCCTGTCTCTAAATAAAATACAAAATAGGGTTAGGGATGTGGCTTAGTTATTGAGTGCCCCCTGGATGCCTATAATCCCAGTGGCTTGGGAGGCTAAGGCAGGAGAATCACATATTGAAAGCCAGCCTCAGCAATTTAGCAAGGCCCTAAGCAACTTAGACCTTGTCTCAAAATAAAAATTAAAAAGGCTGGCATGGGGGCTGGGATTGTAGCTCAGTGGTAGAGCACTTGTCTCGCATGTGTGAGGCACTGAGTTCAATCCTCAGCACCACATAAAAAAATTAAATAAAAATTTTGTGTCCATCTACAACTAAAAAAAATTTTTTTTTAAAAAAGGGGGCCTGGGATGTGGCTCAGTGGTAAAGCACCTTTGGCTTCAATCCACAGGACCCCCCCCCCCCAAAAAAAAAATAACAGCAACAACAATAAGATGATTGATTGAGGTATCATCGGCTACATAATGCAGTGGAAACAGACTCAAGAATTAGTCTAGGCAATTTAATAAGCATGAAAATCAATAAAACAATATCAGCAACCCCCAGGGTGTATAAATTATAATACAGGATTGTTACATTATTTAAAATGTCATATCTTCAATACAAAAAGTAATAGACATGAAAATAAATAGAAAAATGTGATTCATACTCAAGAAAGGACTGAGGGTATAGCTCAATGATACAGTGCTTATCTAGCATATAAGAAGCCCTGTGTTCAGTACCACAAAAGAAAAAGCAGTCAATGGAAATTCTAAGAAGGGCTGTGAGGGCTGGGATTGTGGCTCAGTGGTAGAGCACTCGCCTAGCATGTGTGAGGCACTGGGTTCGATTCTTAGCACCACATATAAATAAAATAAAGGTCTGTAAATAACTATTAAAAATATTAAAAAAAAGAAGGGCTGTGATATTGGACTTCGCATAAAAAGATTTCAAAGCATCTGTTTTAAACATGTTCAAAGAAATAAAGGAACACAAATAATTGAAGGAAAGCATGACGACAATGACCTCTCACAGAAAATATCAGTAAAAAGACATTATAAAATTGATAGAGGACTGGTTGTATAGTTTAGTGGTAGAGCATGTGCTTAGCATGTACAAGGCTCTAGGTTCAATCCCCAGCCCCGTACACATACCAAAAAAATTTTAAAAACAGAAAATGATAATGGATAAAAAGTCACTAGAAGGGCTTAATAGTATATTGAAGATTGCAGAGAATTAGTGAGTTTGAAGGTTGATCAACAGAAATGATCCAGTTTGAAAGGAATGAAGCAAAATGAACAAAACTATTATAATGGAAGGTCTCAGGAGATGGAAAAGAGCCAGAAAAAAGTATTCAATGAAGTAATGAATGAAATTTTCTCAAGTTTGATGAAAAGCATTGACATACAAATAAATACCTTAATATCTCCAAGTAGGATAAATACAAAGATACCCACACCTGGCTGCATTGTTGCCAAACTGTTTAAACCCACATACAGAGAGAAACCCTGGAAAACAAGAAAAAAACAATTCATGATAATACAGGGGAACAGCAATATGTTGAACAGTTACCTTCTCATCAGAAACAATAGAAGCCAGAAAGCAGTTGGATGATATCAAATATATTGAAAGAAAAGGTTATCAAATCAAGAATTCTGTATCGGGCTGGGGTTGTGGCTCAGCAGCAGAATGCTTGCCTCACACACGTGAGGCACTGGGTTCGATCCTCAGCACCACATAAAAACAATAAATAAAACAAAGATATCGTGTCCATCTATAACTAAAAAATATTTTTAAAAAAGAATTCTGTATCCATGTAATAACTGACACCCTCAAGAAGGTGAATATATAAAATGGAAACATTCATTTGCAAATCATATATCTAATAAGGGTCTAGTATCCAAAATACATGAAGAATTCTTACAAATCAATAAAACAATCCAATTTTGGGACTAGGGTTTTGGCTCGGTGGTAGAGTGCTCACCTAGCATTGGGTTTGATCCTCAACACCACATAAATAAATAAAATAAAGGTATTAATGTTCATCTACAACTAAAACAATATTTTAAAAAATCCCATTTTAAGAGTAAGGGATTTAGACAGGGCGTGGTAGCGCAAGCCTGTAATCCCAGCACTTAGGGAAGCTGAGACAGGAGAATCTCGAGTTCAAAGCCAGCCTCAGCAACTGTGAGGTGCTAAGCAACTCAGTGTGACCCTGTGTGTACATAAAACACAAAATAGGGCTGGGGATGTGGCTCAGTAGTCGAGTGCCCCCCTGAGTTCAATTTCTGGTACCAAAAAAAAAAAAAGAGAGAGATGTGCTGGGCTTGGTGGTGTAGGTGTGTAATTCCAAAGGCTCAGGAACCTGAAGCATAAGTATCACAAGTTTGAGGCTGGCCGGCCTGGGCAACTTAGCAAGACCCTGTCTAAAAATAAAAAGGGTTGGGGATGTAGCTCATTGGTAGAGCACTCCTGGACTCCTGGGTTCAATCCCCAGTACTACAAAAAAAGGTAGGCACAGCTGGGATATATCTCAGCAGTAGAGTGTCCTTGGTTTCAGGCCCTAGTATGGGGGGAAGTGGATGTGGAGGGATGAGTAAAGGATCTGAATTAGGGCTGGGAGTGTAGTTCAGTGGTGAGTGGTTATCAAGCATGTGCAAAGCCCTGGTTTCCATCCCAAACAGTACAAGAGAAAAAAAAAAGGATCTGAATAAGTAATTCTCCAGAGAGAAAACAAATGATCAACTAGCACACAAAGGTTTTCTTTTTCGGTACCAAGGATTGAACTCAGGGGCACTCCACCACTGAGCCACATCCCCAGCCCTATTTTGTGCTTTATGTAGAGACAGGGTCTCACTGAGCTGCTCAGTGCCTTGCCATTGCTGAGGCTGGCTTTGAACTCGGCGATTCTCCTGTCTCAGCCTCGCGAAGTGCTGGGATTACAAGCTTGAGCCACCGCGCCCGGCTACAAAGGTTTTCAATATTACTAGTCATTAGGAAAGTGCAAATTGAAATCACAGTGAAATACCACAGCACAATTACTAAGGTGGCTATAATTTAACAAAGGTGGGAAGAAGAGGGAAAAAGCAAGTATTGGCAAGGATATGGAGAAATGTGAACTCTTGTACATTGCTGATAGGAATGTAGAATGGTATAGTCACCATGGAAAACAGTTTGGTGATTTCTTTAGAAAGATAGAAATATATGACCATAATTCCACACTTAGGTCTATACCCAAAGAATTTAGAACAATATTCACATACTGTGAATATGTGTATAGTAATGTTCATAGCAGTAATATGAGAGCCAAAAGGTATGAACAACCCAGGTGTCCATTGACTTGTGAATGGGTAAACAAAACATGGTATGCATACAATGGAATATTATTAAACCATAAAAATGAATGAAGTTCTGAGAGCCGGGTGCGGTGGCGCAAGCCTGTAATCCCAGCACTTAGGGAGGCTGAGACAGGAGAATTGCGAGTTTAAAGCCAGCCTCAGCAACGGAGAGGCACTAAGGAACTCAGTGAGACCCAGTCTCTACATAAAACACAAAATAGGGCTGGGGATGTGCCTCAGTGGTCGAGTACTCCTGAGTTCAATCTTTAGTACTAAAAAAAAAAAAAAAAAAAAAGTTCTGAGACTCAGAACAATGTAAATAAACTTCAAAATCATTATTAAAAGAGAGAAAATTAGGTGTGGTTGTGCATGCTTGTAATCCCAGCCGCTGAGGAGGTTGAGGCAGAAGGATCACAAATCTGAGGGCAGCCTCAGCAATTTAGCAAGATACTATCTCAAAAATACAAAGGGCTGGTTATGTAGCTAGGAAGTAGTGTGCCCTGGGTTCCATCCCAGTACTTCAAAAAGAAAAAAGAGAGAAGCCAGACTTAAAATGTCGTATACTAAATGATTCTATTTATATGAAGTATCCAGAATAGGGAAATCCTTATGCAGAAAGCAGACTAGATGTTATCTTAGGATATGGGGGAATAGGCCTCAGAAGTGATTACTTAATGGGTATAGGGAGATGAGAAAGTTTTGAGACTAGAAAGAGGTGGGAGTTGCACAAAAATATGAATGCCATTGAAATACACATTTTTAAAATACATTTATTTAATTTATTTTTTAATATGGTGCTGAGGAGCAAACACAGTGCCTCTCATGCTAGGCAAGCACTCTACTGCTGAGCTACAACCTCAGCCCGAATTATACATTTTAAAATGGTTCATATTGTTTATATGGATTTCATGTCAAAATGGTTTTAAAAATAATTCTGTATCAACCAAAATGGTTAATTTTGTGTGTCAACTTTGTGGGGGGGGGGCACTAAAGGATGCCCAGATAGCAGGTAAATTATTTCTGGGTATGTCTGTGAGGACGTTTCTGTAAGAGGCTAAGCATTTTAATCAGTAGACAAGATCTAATCCACCAATGTGAGTAGACATCATCTAATCCACAGAAGACCTGTGTTGAACAAAAAGATGGAAGAAGGGAGAATTCTCTCTGCTTGAGCTGAGATGTGTCTCTCTTCTTTTGCCCTTGAACTTTAGAGCTCCTGGGCCTTTGGACTTGAACTGAATTACACCAGTTTTCCATGAGCCAGTTCCCAGAATAAATCTCTCCCTTCTTCCCACACCCCACCTCCTGTTGGTTCTGTTTCTCTGGAGAACCCTAATACTCTGTTATTCAAAAATTGAGGCAAAATAAAAACATTCCCAATAGGCAAAAGCACTGAGACAATTTTTTTAGCAGATCTGCCTTACATGAACTATTAAAGATTTTTCAAGCTGAAAGGATATGGTGCCAGATGGTAACTTGAAGAAAAAACACTGTAAATGTCAGTTACAGAGGTAAATATAAAAGCTTATAAATAAACTGTCCTTTTTTATTGTAACTGATTTAAAAGACATTTGCATAAGACAGTAATTAAAAATTGTAAAGTTGTGTTTATAAGTATGTAATGTATGAAATGTATGATAGCAAAAAAGGGAAGAAGTGGAGTTCTATTGTAGCATAGTTTCTATATTTTGTAGGAATTGATTTTTAGTAATCTGAAAGAGAAAATGACAAGATACACTAGTTGCTAGAGCAACCATTAAGAAAATAAATACATTTAAAAACAAAAACAGTGAAAGAATTATGACACACTAGAAAATATTTATTTAAAACACAAGGCAAGGGGCTGGGTTGTGGCTTAGTGATGGAGCGCTCACCTTGCGCACGTGAGGCACTGGGTTCAATCCTCAGCACCACATAAAAATAAAGACATTGTGTCCACCTACAACTAAAAAAAAAATAAAACTTAAAAAAAAATAAGGCAAGCAAAAGAGGGACAGAGTTACAAGAAATATAAGACATTTATAAAACAAGTAGAATGAGAGACATGTCTAACCAATTTTAAATGGGTCAAGTATTCAGTCACAAGGCATATTTGTCAGATTAAATAAACAGATTGAACTTTATTCTGTGTAGAAGAAATACACTTTAGATTCAAAGGTACAAATAGGTTGAAAGTAAAATAATGGAAAGATAAAATACTACATATTACCAGAGTTGAACAATCTTAGAATGAAATAAAACATTCAAAATAGCATCAGTAGCATCAAAAAGAATAAAATAGTGGGGCCGGGGTTATGGCGCAGTGGTAGCGTGCTCGCCTAGCACGCGTGAGGCACTGGGTTCGATCCTCAGCACCACATAAAAATAAAGATATTCTGTCAACCTACAACTAAAAAAATAAATATTTAAAAAAAAAAGAATAAAATAGTGCCAGATGTGGTGTCTGTAACTATAAAACTTGTAGAATAAGATATGGGAAAAAATCTTTATGAAATTGGGGTAAACAAATAATTCTTGATCATTCTTTAACATCAAAAGTGTGATTCATCTGGGCTCTGTGGGACACTTCTGTAATTCCAGCAGTTCTGGAGGCTCAAGCAGGAGGATTGCAAGTCCAGAAGCCAATCTCAGCAGTTCAGACAGGCTAAAGGAAAAGAAGGATGATGACTGTAACCACCCATACCATTGTACAGCCCCTTTTGTTGTTTTGTTTTGCTTTTTTTTTGGTACTGGGGATTGAACCCAGGGCTGCTTTACCATTGAGCTACATCACAAGCCTTTTTTATATTTTATTTTGAGAAAGAATCTTGCTGAGCCTGCTGCGGTGGCACACGCCTATAATCCTAGCACTTCAGGAGGATGAGACAGGAGAATTGCAAGTTCAAAGCCAGCCTCAGCAATGGCGAGGCACTAAGCAACTCAGTGAGACCCTGTGTCTACATAAAACACAAAATAGGGCTGGGGATGTGGCTCAGTGGTCGAGTACCCCTGAGTTCAATCCCCAGTACTGAGAAAAAAAAAAAATCTCACTAAATTGCTGAAGCTGGCCTCAGCCTTTTAGTCTTCTGGCTTTAGCCTCTAGAATTACTGGGATTCCATTCCTCAATTCCATTTAATAACATTTCTAATACCCTGAAGATTTCTTTTCTTTTCTTTTTGGTACCAGGTATTGAACTCAGGGGTTCTAGACCACTGAGCCACATCCTCAGCCCTTTTTTGTGTTTATGTAGAGACAGGGTCTCACTGAGTTGCTTAGCACCTCGCGTTGCTAAGGCTGGATTGGAACTCGCAATTCTCCAGTCAGCCTCCCAAAATGCTGGGATTACAGGCATGCGCCACTGTGCCAGCTCCAAAGATTTCTTATGCCCATCAGTAATTGATTCCCATGCTCCTCCTCAGCCACAAGCAACCACTACTTTGCTCAGTACACCTGGTTGGTACAGCCACTTTGGAAAATAATTGAGTGGTTTCTTCAAACATTTATTACAAATTTACTGTATGGAGCCGGGCGCGGTGGCTCAAGCCTGTAATCCCAGGACTTAGGGAGGCTGAGACAGGAGAATCGCGAGTTCAAAGCCAGCCTCAGCAACGGCGAGGCGCTAAGCAACTCAGTGAGACCCTGTCTCTACATAAAAAACACAAAATAGGGCTGGGGATGTGGCTCAGTGGTCGAGTGCCTCTGAGTTCAATCCCCAGTACCAAAAAAAAAAAAAAAAA
>PVHX01015677.1:0-45807 GCA_004024805.1 Geosciurus inauris
AGAAAGAAAATCCAATCAATACTAATTAAGTTAAACAAGTTCATTAAAACTCTATGGTACTTGTGGACTAGCAGGACTAGACAAAACAACTGAATGAAACAGAAAACCCCAAATAGACCCATGCACATCTGGACAATTGAATTACAACACAAGGAGGCAATGCATACCAGTGGGAGGAAGGGTGGCTCAATATTTGATGTTGGAACAACTGGATATCCACATGGAAACAAATGGAACTTAACCTTTAAGTAACACCCTCTTAAAAAACTGGTTCCAGGTGCTACAGTCTGCAAGTCTGTATTCCTCCCAAATCATATGCAATGCTAACACTAAGGTACAATAAACTTTAACGATGGTTTAATAATACCAATATCCTGAGACCAGCATCCTAAAGTTACGGTTGTAGGAGAAGGGCCCTCTGGGTGCTGATTAGGTCCTGAGAGTATAGTTTTAAAGGAAAAAGATTAGTGCCCTTATAAAATACCCCGAGGGAACTCACTGACCCCTTTCATGCTTCTTTTGTGAGAACACAGCAAAAAGGCGCCATCTATGAGAAAATGGGCCCTTATTCAAGATCAAATCTGCCAATGCCTTGACTGTGGACCTACCAGTCTCTAGAACTTTGGGAAATAAATTTATGTTGTTTATAAACTAGCCACTTTACAATATCTATTTAGTAGCCCTAAAGGACTCAGACATGACGGATCAATAGGCAAAAAATAAAAAGTCAAAAAACGTATCACAATATCTTCATTATGCCAAGGTAGGAAAAACATTTCTTAAATGAACATAAAATGCCATTAATTATAAAAGTTTGATTAAATTGCACTGCACTGAATTAAAATCATGAGTTTCTATTTATAAAATACACTATAGAAGGAGACTGTGGCAAGCTACTCACAAGGTATCAGAGCTCAAAAGGTGAAGGAGGAGCATTTGTACATAAGGATGGCTGCCATAGGATATCAAGGCTCGAGTGAGTGAGAAGGGCATCCAGGCAAGGGGCAGGCTAGTGGGGCACACAGAGCCCAAAAGAGATGAGTTGAGGGAAGACTCAGAAAATGTTCAAAACTGAAAGACAATAAATGCAATGTAATTTGGAATTAGATTCTTCTCCTATAAAAGACATTATTGGGAGCTGCGGTTGTAGCTCAGTGGCAAAGCACTTGCCTAGCATATGTGAGGTACTAGGTTTGATCCTCAGCAGCACATTAAAAAAATAAATAAAAAGTAAAACTATTGTGTCCATCTACAACTAAAAATAATAAATAAATTTTTAAAAAGACATTGGGACAGGGGCTGGGGTTGTTGCTCAGTGGTAGAGTGCTTGCCTTTCATGCGTGAGGCACTGGGTTCGATCCTCAGCACCACATAAAAATAAATAAAGATACTGTGTCCATCTACAGCTAAAAAAAAAAAGTATTTTAAGAAAAAGACATTGGGACAAGTGATAAACTTTTTTTTTTTGGGTACTGGAGATTGAACTCAGGGCCACTCAACCACTGAGCCACATCCTCAGCCCCATTTTGTGTTTTATGTAGAGACAGGGTCTCATTGAGTTGCTTAGCGCCTTGCCATTGCTGAGGCTGGCTTTGAACTTGCGATTCTTTTGTCTCAGCCTCCCAAAGTGTGGGATTACAGGCTTGCGCCACCGTGCCCGGCTACAAGTGGTAAGCTTGAGTGAGGTCTGAGTATTAATTATTAATGTATCAATGTTAATTTCCTCATTTTGAGGAATGTTGTGGCTATAAAGGAGATTGCTTATGCTTATAGGAAATAACAGTCAAGTACTGGGAGTGCAGTTGACTGAATGTTTATGTTCATTCCCTCCAAATTTGGATGCCGAAACCCTAAATTCCAATGACGGTATGTGGCAATGGAGCCTTTAGGAGATAAGTATGTCATGAGTGAAGGCCTCATGACAAAATTAGTGCCCTTATAAAAAGAACAGAATTTATTTCCTTCTCTGCTCTCTGCCATGTGAGGACTCAAAGAGAGGGTGGTTGTCTATAACTAGAAAGAGAGGAGCCTCATCAAGAACCTGACCATACTGGCACCTGATCTTGGACTTTCAGTCCGCAGAACTGTAAAAAATGAATGTTTTTTGTTGTTATTGAAGCCACCCAGTCAATGGGAATGTGTTACAGTAGCCTGGAAAGGGCAATGAAGCATGAAGTCAGCAACTTAAGTCACGAATGCTTCAGAAAAATAGTTCCTTCATACTTTCAGCCTTTCTGTAAGTCTGATGGCTAACTCTCGCAATAGAAAAAGTAATAGTTAAGAAGATATTTCTAACACATACACAGTAAAGAAGGTTCATACCCAAAATAAATAACAAAAATTTCTACTAAAAATTTTTTTCCCTAATGGGAAAACAAGGAAGAGACTTAAAATGGCATTTCCCGGAAGAGGCTACTCAAATATGAAAAGGTTTTTGATTTTATTAGTGAAAGGGATACTCAAACCACTGTGTGATCCCACTTCTCATGTACAAAAATGATAATTTTAAAATGGATGAGACCAAGGGTTGACAAAAGAATGAAGCAAAGGAAACTTAAAACTGAAATTGCCACAAACATACTAAGAAATATTTGGCACTACAAACTAAGACTAATGGTAAGTGTTTAGGAACATACCCAATAGAAATAAGCGCAAGAATATGGATGCTAACATTTTAATAAAGAAAAATTTAAAAATAAATCACCAAATTATGACATATACATGGAGCACAATAAAATACAGCAATGACGATAAATGATGTATATGGAGCTGAACCAAAACAGATCTATTCAATGATTTCACTGACAGAAAGTTCAATAAACAAGGGAAGTACAGATACTGTGGCTGATTTTAGGGGACACACTAGTAGGAACCAGAAGAGTGGTTCGGGGTTGGGGGGAGCAGGTCATGTGGAGGTGGTGACTGGGAGAGAACACTCTGGACTTCTGGGTGCTGGAAATGTGTATTTCTGGGCATGGCAGTGAAGATCTGGGTATTTATTTTGTGAAAAGTCATTCTGATGTTTGTTTAATGCACTTCTGTGAATTGATCTCACAAACTTTTAAAAAAATATATTCTAATAAGATTAAAGAAGAGGGGGCTGGGATTATGGCGCAGTGGTAGCGTGCTTGTTAGCACGCGTGAGGCACTAGGTTCGATCCTCAGCACCACGTAGAAATAAAATAAAGATATTCTGTCCACCTACAATTAAAAAATAAATATTTAAAAAAAAAGATTAAAGCAGAGCTCAAAGGGAAACTTATAACTTCAAATGAGTTTATATATATTTCTCATTATCGTTTCCCTTTTCAATATTCAAACATAAAGAGGTATTTGAACTGGAAACCAAGAATTGACAATAAGTTAGGCAGAATACTAAGAAATTAGAAAACTAAAGAAAATGGAAAGAAAGAAAAAAGAAAAAAAAAAGCAGAAAAACTCTTAAAAGAAAACCTTTTCTGGTTGGGCATATTTTGTAAACAGAACCAAAAAACTGTTAAGATGATTTACATAATTTGCAAGCTTAGTCAACAGAAAAGTGAAAGACAGATACAGTCACACAAAGTATAAACAGACTCAAGAAATCAAAACCCTGAATAAGTCAATCACAACAGAAAATAAAAAGCTAGTAGAGGAGGAAGGGAGAAAGGGATCTGGTACAAGGAGAAATAATAATTTCAGGACAGCAGCAATCTCTCAAAAAGAATGCAGAAGAGAAAAAAATGGGTAGAAGAACAAAAAGTATTTAATTTACTACTTTAAAATTAAAAGAGTAAAATGAACTATGGGGCTATGTTAAATTTGCCAAATCCATGTAAGACTAAAACAAAGGAAGTTCCCAGATGGCTTTGTTAGGCAAGCAGAGAAAGCTATCTACCAATGATGAATTAATTAAACTGTGTTTGACTGCAGTAGCCAAAGAAACATATCTAGAGAAAACCATCTTAAGAACTATCAGTCTTAACTAACAGTTGCTTTTAGTTAAGGACAATGAGAGCCAGATCAGGTCAGTTTAAAAACAAGGCAAAGGATCTGAGCAGTTTTCCTTGACTCTTGAGGAAGAGATACTGACACTATGCAGTAATTACTGTTTCTTGGAGGGGTCAGGGCCAATGCTGGAGTAAACAATTTGCAACTCTGAACAGTCTGCATAGAAAGAATATTTTCAAAGAATTTAAGAAAACACTGATTCACTACAACCTGAACAGATGGTGATAAAAATATATGTGGCGCAGAAAAAGATTTAGTTGGACAAATTTAAAAAGTCTGAAAACATAAGATGTTTAATGTCTGTGGTTTTTTCACTATAATATTCATCAACAGGCACCCTATGAAAAACTTTAAATCTCTTGCTAATAAACAAGTGGTGTCAATGGCGTCATTTGCTCTTCTGAACTTAACCATCATCATCAGTTTTGCGAACTTTTGTCAGAATTAGAAGCAGAATATCCTCACATTTAGCAGTGGTGAAATTTTACTGCAATTATTTGAACTCAGAGTTAAGACTAAAATTTGAACAACCACTCTTCTCAACCACTATCCAACACTGAAAAGTGTTGGAAATTAATCTTTACCACAGACTAATAAAGTTTCACAATTAATATGACCTAAAATTACAAAGCAGAGCAATGCTTATATATAAAACTTACACTGTATATAATGATTTTGATGGCAATTAACCTCAAGCTGCTTTATATACTTTTCCTGCTATCAAAAGTTAAAAACAAAATCTCCATTCCTATATAAAATTTGCAGTGGACACATTTTCTAAGCTCAGACTAGTACCACAGTTTCAGCAGCATTTTTGAACCGGAATGTACGTGCGAAGAAAATATACGTATTTCAAAATTCATTTAAGCTTTACAACTAAGGAGTTTCTAACTAATGTTGAAGTAGAAGTGTTTGATCTGTAATGTAATGACCTTGCCAAATGGCAAAGATCAAGAAAGGAATTTAAAAGAATTCTAAAAATGTCTTCTTCAAGTGACAAATGTTTAATCAAAATCACATGCTCAAGGTCAACATTAATAATCATAAATAATGATATCATTAAAATGATACTTTATGTTCTTTCTCTCAAAAACACATACATTTAGTCTAAATAATAAGAAAAACATCAAATTTAAATAGAGGAATAACCACACTCTACAATATACCTGACAAATACTCCTCAAAACTGTCAGAGTCATCAAAAACAAGAAATGTATGAGAGACTGTCTGAGACATGACAACTAAATGTAATATGGTTATTCTGGATGGGGTACTGAAACAGAAGAAGGACATTAGTTAAAAACCAAGAAAATCTGAATAAATTGTAGGCCTTAGTAAATAATAATGTAACACTATTGGTTTGCACATTTATAAGATGATAAAGGCAACTAACTATACAAGGGGTAGATGGGAACTCTTATATTATCTGCTCAATTTTTCTGTAAATCAAAAAGTGTCTTTAGGGCTGGGATTGTGGCTCAGTGGTAGGGTACTCACCTACCATGTGTGAGGTACTGAATTTGATCCTCAGCACCACATAAAAATAAATAAAATAAAGGTATTGTGTCCATCTACAACTAAAAAAATATTTTTTAAAAAAAGTGTCTTTGAAATAAAATCTAGTAATACAAAATAACCATACACTGGTGGATGATGATAGTATTTGGTGTTATGTGGCTGTGTGAAAAGATTTTTTTTTTTTTTGTTATGAGGATTGAACTCAGGGCACTTTACCCACTAAACCATGTCCTCAGCCCTATTTTTTTTTTTTTTTTTTTTTTGAGACAAGGTCTTGCTAAGTTGCTGAGCCTGGTGTCAAACTTGTGATCCTCTTGCCTCAGCCTCCCAAGTCGCCGGGATTACAGGTGTGTGCCACCATACCCAGCTGAAAAGACATTTTCAAAGACAAATAAGTAAAATCATCTTATACTAAGTCTTAACAATGAACATATACATTCAATTTGATGACAGGAAACACCAACTGTGAACCTCAATTAAGAAAATGTTATCAATCCTAGGAAAGAATTCCATTCTAATCACTGTTCCTCTATGTTAAAAATTGTATATACTATTATTTCTTGAAATTTTTTCAATAAAAATCTGTAAAACTTTGTTTTCTTATTATAGAAGTCCTTATATAATGTCTTCACTTTTGTCTCTTGGGCTGCAAAGCCTAAAATATTTGCCATCTGGCCTTTTACAAAAATGACTGCCAATTCCTGGTATAAGAAACAAAACTGGGGCTGGGACTGTGGCTCAGCGGTAGAGCGCTTGCCTCGCATGCGTGAGGCCCTGGGTTTGATCCTCAGCACCACATACAGAGCAATAAAATAAAGACATTGTGTCCATCTACAAAAAAATTAAAAAAAAAAAAAAAAGAGAGAAACAAAACTGGCCATGACTGGTAACTGTTGAAGCTGGATGAACACTACAGGCGGAATTCAGTATACAATACTTTCTTTCTACTTTAAGATATGTTTGAAATTTATTATAATATGTATGTTTTTCACAATGCAAGGGATTAAACCCAGGGACTAGGCAAGCACTCTATCATTCAGCTATGTCCTCAAACCTATCATAGTAAGTTTTTAAAACTAAAATTGGCCAGGTGTGGCAGCACATGCCTGTAATCTCAGGGGCTCAGGAGGCTGAGGCAGGAGCATTGTGAATTCAAAGCCAGCCTCAGCAATTCAGCAAGGCCCTAAACAACTCAGGAAAACCCTGTCTCTAAATAAAATATAAAACAGGCTGGGGATATGGCTCAGGGGTTAAGTGCCCCTGGGTTCAATCCTCAGCACGACCCCCAAAATCATAAAAATTATGGCATTAAATATATTTAAAGTTTTTCTTGAGAGATTTGCAAACAAGTTCAATCAAACCTCATGGAATAAATACTCCTCATTTTATATAAACTGTATCAAAAAGCACAGGAAAAAAATGGTGTGCTTCCCAATTATGTCTATTTGAGTAGTTTTGCTATGATATAAAAAGCACCATGAACCCATTGTTTAAAAAATTAAGTGTCCAGTCTCCTTTATGCATACAGATGAACAATCACTTAACAAAATATTAGTCATCAAAATCAACAGCCTATTAAGAAAATATCACATTAAGAAGATAGCATTTACTTTAGAATTTATACTAAAGTCTTTTTATTTTTAGTGCATTATAATCATAGATTAAGCAACAACAATTCTTAAAAGACACTGAAGGAAACATTTCAAACATTTTAACATTATTCTTGTTAATAAAACAATAGTAATCTAGCAAAGACCTGACCAGACCAAATCCTTTACCTATCTTAGAAAGCTTTGAATATCAGAAAAACTTGAAGGGTAAACCCAAATAAAATTTAAAACAATAAAAAAGGACAAGGATGGGGGTAATTATTGTTCAACACTACCTTGAAACACTTAGCCAGTGTTATGATTTTTTTGCATTCTGTAATGACTAATTATTAAAATAAAGAGCTTCCTTAGGCATAAATTCTTCTGAACCTACTTGGAAGGGTTAGAAATGTGGCTTCACTGGAGATCAGGTTTTATATGAAGAGATATACTATATTGTTAAAGAAAACTAATCCAAAATAATCAAAGCAATAAAAAAAGACCTATTAAAATAACATAAGAGCCGGGCGCAGTGGCGCATGCCTGTAATCCCAGCACTTTGAGAGGCTCAGACAGGAGAATCATGAGTTCAAAGCCAGCCTCAGCAACAGCGAGGCAGTAAGCAACTCAGTGAGACCCTGTCTCTACATAAAACACAAAATAGGGCTGGGGATGTGGCTCAGTGGTCGAGTACCTCTGAGTTCAATCCCTAGGTACCAAAAAAAAAAAAAAAGGAGTCTCCAAAACAGATGGACAAGCATAACTAATTTCATGTCAGAGATCATATAAGATAGGTCTGGAATACCCTGTTTCATCAGACAGAAAAGCAAGCTGTCAAAAACTCCTAAGGCTCTGTCAAAAGGTCTCAGGAGTCAATTTGATTACACTGGCCAAAGGTGTGATAACATAGCCATCAATAAGGTGTTCAGAGGACTAAAATATATCCAATAGATTTTTTAGGTCCATGCATTCAAACTGATCCCCCCATCCCCAACTGGTCACCCTTGGAAGATAGAAAGAACCTGTGCCTTTTCTTTTTGGAAACTGGTAAATACAAGGAAATAATAAAGTTTTTGTCTTTCTAATGTGAACTCTATCATGTAGTAACCAACTAGTAAATGGGGAATATCTTTTAGGAATGATGAAATTGAAACATCACCATTTTACAACCCTTAACAGACTAGTGATCAAGACACTGATCACAAATAGTTACGATAACAGAGGACAATCAGACATTAGCCTCCTGAAAGAAGAAAAAAATCCTGCCTATGAAATAGCCTCTTACAAATAAAACCTGGATCTGGTCAAATCTTTTACTCTCTATCAATTTACATAAATACAAATGAGAGAGAAGCATGTTGAACTATATCACAAGGACAGAATTAACAAAATCCAGGTTTCTTCAACCTGAGGACAAAGGAATATCAAAGAACAGGAATACTTTAGCTTGAGAGACAAAAGGTAAAAGATACACCTGAACTTAAAATTTTTTTAAATGCCAAAAACTGGGTTAGGTAGAGTGCTTTCGCTTTCCTAACCTAACATGCCTGAGATCCTAGGTTTGATTTCCCCCAGCACTGCAAAAAATTTATGCGCTCCCCCCCCCAAAAAAAAGAAAGAAAGAGAAAGAAGCCAAAAACTAAAATAAGGTGCTTGAAGTACACATTTGGGGGATAAAACTAGAAAAGCAAGCAAAGAAGAGCTTACCATTAAGAGTTACCACAAAAATAAAAACACTAGAAAAATACTAGTGTCCTTAGAAAAACAGAGCAAACTGGATAAACAGTTTAAAGAATAAAAAGTCGGGGGCTGGGGTCTTGGCTCAGTGGTAGAGTGCTTGCCTCGCATGTGTGAGGCGCTGGGTTTGATCCTCAGCACAGCACACAAAATACATAAATGAATAAAAGGTTTAAAAAATGTTTTTTTTTTTAAAGAATAAATAGTCCTCTCTACCAGCAAAAGAATAAAATTTTTAAATGTGTCAGTATACATACATTGAATTCAAAAAATCACACTAAAAACATATAACTAAGAAGGGCTGGGTTTGTAGCTCAGTGGCAGAGCGCTTGCCTCGCATGCGTGAGGCACTGAGTTCGATCCTCAGCACCACATACAAATAATAATATTGTGTCCATCTACAACTAAAAAATATTAAAAAAACCTCATATACCTAAGAAATATAGATGGACCAAAGAGTTATACTGCAGCATGATTTATGTAAAAAAAAAAATGAAAAGAACTGCCTCCAACAAAAGTAGTGTAAAACAAATTATGGGACCATTTGTACAATTAAATATTGAATAGTCATTAAAAAATAAGAGCTGAGATTTGGAAAACTAGTTGAAATAATCCACTGAAACTGATTATAGGCATACCCTCTGATTCATTAATTTCTCTGCAAGGTAGCTCACCTGAAAGGAATGTGTGAACATATTCACCAAAATCCCTATGAAAGAATATTCATAGCAGCGTTATTCAGAACAGTCAAAAAGAAACAAAACAGAAACAATTCACATGCCCATTAAGTGATGAATGAAGAAAATGTGGTATAACCATACAACAGAAAATTGCTCAGCCATGAAGGAATGAAGTGCTAATATGTATTATAACTTGAAAGATGTCACAAATACCGTATCATATGATCCCATTTACATAATGTTATGATTTGGATCTCAAATGCCCCCCAAAGGCTCATGTATTGAAGGCTCAGTCCCCAGTACAGCAGTTTTAAGGAGCAGCTTCAGGGAGGTGACTGGATCATGAGGGCTCTGACATCATCAATGCATTAATCCACTGAGGATTCACGGCTTGACAGGCTATCAGGAGGTAGTAGGACCTTTTAGGAAATGGGGCCCAGTTGGAGGAAATTGGTCACTGGGGACCTACTCAAGGGTCGCCCCAGACCCATTCTCTTTTGTTCTCTCTGCTTCCTGGCTGCCATAAGGTGCGCAGCTCTGCCCACCACACACTCCCCATCATGATGTTCTGCCTTATCACAAGCCCAGAAAAAAGAGAGTCAAGTGACTATGGACTGAAATCTCTGAAATGTGTGTTAAATTAAACCTTTCCTCCTTTTAAGGTGATTTTATCAGGTATTTTTGTCACAGTAATGGAAAGTTAACTAACAAATATGAAATATCCAGAACAGGTAAATCCATAGAGACAGAAAGTAGATTAGTAGTTGACAGGGGCTGAGTCAGAGAGAATTGGGAAATAATTGCTAAATGATCCGGAGTTCTTTTTGGAGATAATAACAATGTTCTACAATTAGGCAGTGGTAGTGATTAAACAACTCTGTGAATATATTTTTAAAAATCTGAATAATGAAATTAAATAAATAAAAATAAGTCAGTCTCTTTGGAAAGTTTCCCCCCAAATCAAAATATTCCATACATGTGAGTATAATGTTGCATGGCATGTTTATTAAGAGAGATAAACATATGAAGACCACAATCATAATCTGAGGTACTTTTTCAATTGTACTGTTTTCACTGTTGATTACTTCCTCAGATTATTTCAACCATCGAAAGATATTTTCTTTCTCAATTAACACTTTATAAGGATCCACCTAACAGAATTAAAGATGAAAAGATACCAATATATGAAATATCTGGAAACAGCAACAAATATACTACTATAAAAGTGATTTAAAGCTAAACATGGAACAAACACTTTGTCATTCTTTAATCAAGTAAATTATTGTTATACATAATTTGAAACAAAATTTTTATTTTAGCTGCACATACTAAAATTTCTAATAATTGGTTACAATTAACAAAATAAAGGGGAAGGAGAGATTAAGGCTAAACATTACAAAAAAAAAAAAAAAAAAGAGTAATGAGGTTTCAAATGCCATACTCATAAGCCAGGTGTGGTGGCACACACCTGTAATACCAGGAACTCAAAAGGCTGAAGCAGGAGGATCACAGGTTCAAAGCCAGCCTCAACAATTTAATGAGGCCCTACGCAACTTATCAAGATCCTGTCTCAAAATAAAATATAGAAAGGTCTGGGAATATAGCCTGGCATTCTGGGTTTAATCCCCAGTCCCTCTAAAACAAACAAAAAAAAAAGGTATAGTCACTACTATGGCAATTTTTTTTTAACCTCCACAGTGCCTTCCGCAAATAAGGTTATGAAACTCTAAGATCATTTAAACATTTTGAACATGCAGTGGCATGTATCTAATCTTACCCATGGCACTTGTTAAAAAATGTTTGTGGATTTAGATATTAGTATTACAAAATCTTTAAGAGAAACAAAGCTGGTGCAAAACAGAACCATAAATTTCTTAATCTACATTAAAAAAAGATGCAGAATCAGGAGTGCTAATACTATCTTAAATTATAATATATAGGGGCTGAGGTTGTGGCTCAGTGGTAGAGCACTTGCCTAGCATGTGTAAGGCACTGGGTTCGATTCTCAGCACCACATAAATTTTAAAAAAATTCATTAACAACTAAAAAAAATTTAAAAATAGATCCATTAAAATTATAATATATAAAGGACTGTAGGAGAATTTCCAATTATTTATTGAAGTAATTTTTTTCTGAGATAGGCTAATTAATGTAGTAACAATTTCTAAATGACATTAATATATATATATCCTTCCAAATTATGCAATGAATTTACTATATTACTACTATGTAAATCACAAGAAAAGGTAGGCAGGGAGCAATGGCATGCTGATGATCAAGGCAATTCTTTACAGAAGGGAATTAAAAAGGAAAAAGTTGCAAGCAATTCCTTTCATTCACCAATTTTAAGTAATTATTACATGTCATGTCTATGCAGATTATGTTCAGGAACATTAAACAAGCATACTGACTCAGATCTCACTGAAAACTGTATTATTACTATGTGAATGAGACATAGAACTTTCAGCACATAAACTCTTATGAATAATAGTATTTAAAAAACGAAATAAACTTGTAAAAGTTAGTATGCTTACCTGAACCACCCAGGGACTATTGGCAAAGGCCATAATATCTCTTTCTTCCCAGAAAAACGCAGAATCTGATCTTTTTATCATTTCAAACTTACTAAGAAGCTTCATAGCATAAACCTTCTGTGATGCCTTATGACGAACCTGTGGATTTTTAAACACAAAAATTATAAATAATTTAATTTTATGAGAAGAGAGTGAATAGATTATATTATAATGCTACTGTTTGTGACTTCTGCTGCAAATAAACTGATCCTTAATGTTTTTTGGATCCTTAGCTATTAAAAAGTAAAAGTATATTCAATATAAAGGAGAAAATTTACAACAGCCTAAATATTTCATGAAATAGATAACTTTCAACGCTAAGTTCAATATAGCACTATCTCATTTCATTTAAATAAAGCTAAATTCATGAACTGTCGTTCTCTCATGTTAATTAGTCAATTTTGGGGGAATATGGGAGATTACCAGGGACTGAACTCGGAGGTACTCAAACACTGAGTCACATGCCCAGCCCTATTTTTTCTGTTTTTTATTTAGAGACAGGGTCTCACTGAGTTGATTAGCACCTCACCATTGCTGAGGCTGGCTTTGAACTCGTGATCCTCCTGTCTCAGCCCTCTACACTGCTGGGATTATAGGCACACATCACCACACCCAGCAATCAGCCAATTTTAAGAATAAGATATTGTTAAATAAAAACATCCAAGATATGTCTACTGGGAAAAAACATTTACTTTTGTTTGAAATATCAAGGTATACATCCTTCACTATCAGAACTTAAGTGAATCTAATAGATTTAGATATCTAAGAATAGCCATGATTTTATTAATCCATCCTTATTTCTTTCTGGGTAGCCTATTTAAAAGGTTAAAACAACAACAAAAACTACTTAAAAATATGGTTATTGGATCAATTACTATCTTCCCTATTAAACTATAAGTTCCACAAGGGCAAGAATGGTCTACTTTTGAGTGCTCTTTTAATTCCCCAAACTTTCTTGCCAGTGCAGTAGAAAGCAAATTATCTATTATAGAGTCAATAAATACTTAATAAACTTAATAAAGTTAGTTTTTATTGGAAAATTAATGATAAATAATTGCTAGCAGTCACACCTCAGGGTCTAACAGGACAACCAAAACTGAAAATCCTAAACTTCATCTTTGAGTGTATTCCTCTTACAATCTCCCCCATTTTGGTAAACGGCAGCTTCCGTCTTTCAGTTGCTTGAGCTAAAAAATTCTTTGTCAGCAAATCATGTCAATTCTACCTTCATATTGTTTCAAAATCCAACCATTTACTAGTTTCATAATCTACTAACTACTTCCATTGCTACCCCCCTGACCCAACATCTTTTATTTTGCTCATCAGCAAGTCTCAATTAGTTTCCCTGCTGTCACTCACACCTACAATCTAGTGATCCATCTGAAACATAAACCACTTCTGGGCTCTCCTCTGCTTAAAGCCCCGAGAGGCTTTCCCTGTGGTCTATCCATGTGCTGTTCCCTCTGCCTGAAACCATCCTCTCTAGCTGGACTCAGTTCCTTACTTCCCTCCAATCCCTGTTCACATGCTGCCCTCTCAGAAACACCTAGCCTGATGGAGCTACTAAAACTTTCAACTCACTGTTTCCCTCTGCAGCCAGCACTGTTTCCTATTTCATTCTCCCTTGCTTTTGCTCCCCTGTACTTATTAACCATCTTATATCCTTTTCTAAAAAATCTGTCTCACAGCAATATAGTGTAATCCAATGAAAGCAAGGGTTTTTATGTTTTGTCTACTGTTTAATCCCCCATGCCTAGTTAATGCCTGGCACATAATAACCTTTCAATAAATATTTTCTGAAATAAAGAATTTGCTAAATACTTACTATGTGCCAGACACTGTGGTTTTTCTTTTTCTTTTCTTTTTTGGGCAGTTCTGGAGATTGAATCCAGGGATTCACACATGCTAGGAAAGCACTCTAACAATGAAGTACATAGCCTTCCTTTTTAAAATTTTATTTTCAGATAGGATCTTGCTAAATTGCTGAGGGTGACCCTAAACTTGCAATCCTCCTGCCTCAGCCTCAAATAGGTGGAATTAATTACAAGCATATGTGACACCATGCCCAGTTCACTTTATATTTTGAAACATGTATTATCTTATTTAATCTTAATAGACCCAATGAGGTATTAATTTCTCCGTTTCAAATGGCAAATATGAGGCACAGAGAAATTTACTTGCCTCATGGCAAAGTATAATGAAGCATTCAAAATCTATATGTTATTTCTACATATGTAATACCACAATTAGAATGATTTCCCAAAAACAGGACCAGATTACATCTGCCAACCCAATATTCTATTTGGTTTATACTCCTTTTAACTCAGAAGTATGCCAGTTTTTGATCACTCTACTCTTTTTTGAAGAAAAAAAGCTAGGAGGAAATTAAGCCCCTAACCACAGTCTTCAGGGTCGTCCTAAATGATCTAGCTATATCCACCTTCCCAACTTACCTCTTGCTATTTTCTTCTTGTTCCTACTTCAGGCATCTTTTTTCAACTACTCTAATATAACAAACTTTTTCTCAGGATCTCTACATGTACGGGGGAAAGCATTAGAAAACCCATCGGTCCTGGACTCTACCTCTCTCCCTAGCGTACTAGCTCCTTAATCACCTTGCTGAAATATAGAACTCCTCAAAGTGGTTTTCTCTGACCACATAACCCCCAAAAGGACCTCACTGTTCTCTACTTCAGAACTCTTTTTGCTTTCTTCCTAGTATATCCAAAATTATAATTTGTTTCTTTGTACTTATTCCCTATCTACCATATAAGAATGTAAACTCAGCAAGGTCAGAGATTATTTCATGGGTTTTGTTCTCCATTATCTATCCAGTGCCAAGTTCAATGTCAGCATTGGCAATAAAAGATACTAAATATTTAGTGAATGAATTAGTAACTTCATGTGACAGGTCAGACTGAATTTCCAGTTTAAGTAAAGATTCAACAAGTAATGTTTCTAGTTACTGCTTGTCAAATACTATCCACATCTAGAATCAATATTATTGATAAAAATAAACGAAATGCTTCTCTTCCCCAGGAGACAAGAACCATTTATACTTTAAAGATCAAATGCTACATAAAATGAGTAAAATTTTAGAGAATGTTTAATAGATAATAGTTAGATCTTGTCTAATAGATAAAGCTTTCAACCCTAATAACAGATAAGAAATTTTATTTGTTAAGTAGAATTGCACAAATCACTAATAGAAAACACAGATAATCCTAGCATGGCACGACACACATCACTATTTCTCACCCAGAATCATGCAGTTCTGGCTGTGACGGAGTAACTGGTACCAATGAGCTCTTTCATTGCAAACAACCATCAAAATATATGAAACAACATTTTCCAGGCTTTGTAAAATAAACAGTACAGACTTTGCTCCCTAAGAGAAGAGAATATCAACAAGTCAACCCCACAATGGCCCAGAAACTGCTCGAAATATTCCAACCAGTATACAGCAAAGCACAGTAATCCTGCCAAGTCAAGGAAGCAGAGACCAGATTTCAGAGCAAATGAGGAATCTAGATTATGCTGATAGGAAACTGGAAAGTTAAGAGCTGTGAAAGAAGGAGATTAGATCCCTAGAAAGGATTGACTACCCAGAGAGACAAAGCACCCCAGAGGATACCCCAATTGCTGTGGAGTTGACAGTAGGATAGAAACACTGGAAGCTAAGTAACACTGGAAAAACACGGGATTTCCAGTCAAGCAAAACTGAAGAAACCTTGCTAATTTCCTGGGCATCTAGGTGACACATCTAAAGAAAGAACTATGCTCTAAAGTAAGGCATATTCTAGCACTACCTAAAAAGGCTAATAGTAAACTTCTGAAGATAAAAAAGAAGTACAGTTTGGAGGCTCAGTCCCACTGAGTTAAAAGAACTTCATGAACTCCTTCATCTTTCTACACATCTACTTTTACAAAGTATAAAACTACACCTGTACAAGTTAAAGGTGATCAGCAAGTAAATGAATAAACTAGTAGGATGAAAACCAACACTCTTCAAAGAAAATGTGCTCAAAGAAATAAAGGAAAATTTGTTAAAGAAATAAAGGGAACTATGTTTAAAAAAATTAGAAATTCTCCTACCTGAAAAATACAATAACTGAAATGAAAAATTCACCAGAAGGCCTTAACCATCAAGCACACTAGTGCTTGATCATCAAGTCAGTGAACTTGAGCACAAAGCAATCTGAAGAATAAAGACAAAATGAATAAATGGAAATAAGCAGACTCAGGGGTCTCTAAGACAATTTCAAGCAGTCTAAAATATGTGCATAAATGAATGGACTACACAATATGATTAAAAAACAAAAATTATCAACTTTAAAAAAAAACCAAGTTCTAAATTTATATAATTTTCCTCCTTGCATATTACTAGAGATTGAACCCAGAACCTTATACATGCTAGGCAAGTGCTGCTCTACTAAGCTACTTTCCTAACTCTTCTTTACATTTTATTTTGGGACAGGGTCCCACCCAGTTAAGGTGCCCAGGTTGCCCTCCAGCTGGTTATCGTCCAACTTCAGCCTCCCTGCAGCTAAGATCTCAGGCACTCATCACCACACCTAGCTCTAAATTTATACAGTTTAACTTGAAAACTAGAAAGACAGAAAATAAAAGGATTGAAGAAAATACACCATGCAAACAGCAAGAATAAGTTGGCCTTGAAATATAAATACTAAAGAGACAAAGAAGAAAATGTGGATAAAACAGGTAACTCATTAGGAAGGCCTAACAATTCTAAATGTGTGCATCATTAATAAATGACTTTGATAATTCATGAAGCAAACACTAACATAAGTAAAAAAAAAAAAATTAAAAAAATAAAGAGAGAGAAATCCATATTTTCAATTGGAAATTTCAATCCTCCCCTGTCAGTATTTGAAAGAACAAATAGATAAAATATTCATATGGATATGAACAAAATACAGCCCAAAATAAAAACTGTTAAATCAAATTTTAATTACAAAGGTTACTGTATTTAATTACAGAGGTTATTATAACATATTAAGGTTTTGTCATTTCTCATTTTAAGCTATTTTGAAATGTCACATGTTTTGATACACTATAACTTCATACGAAGAGGCCTAAATACAAAGGGCCAACTAAGTGACAACAACATAACAGTTTATATCCATCTTCTATATTAAAGTAGTAGGCTGGAAACACTGATTTTAGTGTTATAAAATTTACAGAATGCTGAAAATAAATGCACTAGAAAGCAATATGAAAACCCAGTAGGGAAGTTGAGGATTAGGGAAGATCCTAGTCTTAAAACTAGAAATCCCTACCACAGCAGATAGATTTTTTTTTCAATTTTTTTGTAGTTGTAGATGGACAGAATGCCTTTATTTTATTTGTTTATATTTATGTGGTCCTAAGGATCAAACCCAGTGCCTCACACACGCTGGGCAAGTGCTCTGTCACTGAGCTACAGCCCCAGCCCTAAATTAGATTTTTAATTGCTTTGTATTGAATTAGCAAATTATCTCAAAACAAATGAATATTCCAATATTATTAAAAATAGTAAAAATAAATGTTAACAATATTATTAAAAAGTTGTTGAGGTAATCCTTCTATATATACTTAAACCATTCTTTAAACTTTCACTTATTCTAACAACAAATAAAATTTTGAATTGTTTCCTAACTTCATTAGAGAAAGTAAGTCATAAAACACAATTTATACAATATTATTATTTGTGGGTGACAAAATGGTACTAAGAATTTTGCTATAAAGAATAGCAAAGCTATTCAGAAGCTAAGCTGGTAGAAAAGTTAAATATTTATTTTAAAATTTAAACCAGCAACATTTACATATAAGATAACTTAACAAATAAAAACCTAGAATGAAACAGCCATTCATTCGAATAAACAAAAAGTTAGGCAACATAGTCATAAGATGATTTCTGAATATGAGAAAAATGTTCATTGCTTTACTTCTGGGGATGTAAAAATACTCTCCACTCTGGTTGCTCAGCCCTCACCATCATCTAACACATGAGCTGTGTGATGTCTGCCTCATAAGCTCCTTTGGGAATAGAAAGCATACTTTCATTGTGGGACTGCCCAGAGGTTGGTACAATGCTAAATTGTTCATATTGAATTGTCCATTCAATAAATCATTGTATCTGAATGATATCTATAAAACTTTGAATATGTAAAGAATATTTTGGCTAGATGTTCTAGTTCATCAGACCTGAATTTCACTTAAACTTCTTGGACAGGACAGTTACCAGCTCAAAACACAAAATCTGAGAACCACCAGCTTGTGGTCTTTCTTATAACTCTAATTTATGGAGAAAACATTAAGAGGCGATACTCTTATTCATGCCAAATGTCTACACCATACCTTTAAAATTCATTAGCAGTGATGTTCTAAAGTACCACAATAAGTGTTGTTACTTTAGGAAAGCTGGTTTCCATTGGTCTTCCTCTGAGGATGTCTCTGAGTTATTCTATTATAATCTCCCTCAGCATCTCTGTAGATTCCCCTTTATTCTCCAGCTCCTTCTCCTCTATTCAATATAGATGGATAGATACATGAATAAACAGTCAGATATAGTAGCTATTCATTATCATACTATACAGAGTAATGTTTAAAAACAGATGTCAACAAACCTAGGCAAAGTCCTAGATATTTTTTTAACTATACGGTCATTTTATTAATCTCCGAATTTCAGTGACTTCATCTATGTAAGAATTCATACAGTTGCTACAAATATAAAATGAAATAATGACTGTAAAGACTTAGCATACAGAACACTTTCTATGAAAACGTTAGTTAATTTCACCACTGACAAATGGAAGATATCTTGTTCCATTACAAAGTTATACACGTTTCCCTGTCACTAATCTAGTACCTGAAGGACAAAAACAATGCTCCTAGTCTAAATGTTGTTATAGAAAAGACTGTCATATTCCTCATATTAAATTTTAAAGTGACTGAATGAAAAAACACTATCTAATTGACTATAAAAGAGGGAAAACAAAAGGGGAGGGGTCAAAAATTAATAGTGGTTATATCCCAGCTGATGAGAGTTTTGAGTGATTTTTACTTTTTATTTGTATTTTCTGTAGCTTATACACTGATTTTTTAAAAAAGAAACTTACATAGATGAGACAGTCCTAAGTGTAACTACAGACATGCTTATAGAATCCTAAAATGGATCTGCTGGAATACTCAGGGACAAAAACAGTTGAAAATCATTCTAATGAAAACACGTCATTTGAGGCTTTCAAGTTTATTGTTATTATCGAAAATTACTTTTGATTTTTTGTAAGAAGATCCATGCCATCTATTTGATAGATCTAGAGGAGTGACTTTCCTCTGCTAATGAAACTTACACTACACATGCAAGAGAAAATGTCACTTTTACTGTTTGTGGCAGCCATGATTAAATAGCAGGCACAAGAATTAAAAAACATGAAGGGAGGTACTTTTTGCAAATCAGAAATAACCTTATAAACAGTGAAGGGTCAGTTTTATCTCAAAAGAAAAGAAGGAATCAAAAGGCTGAATTCATATGAGGAGGATTGGGAAATCATGCCCTACATTCTAGCCTTTGGTTGATTCTACTTAAAAGCTATGTTTAAAATTAATTAAAAGCCAAGTCAGTGGGTGCCTGGGAAACAAGCTGAGCCCAGAGATCAGGAAGGAACAGTCAATATCACTTCAATGAAGGCTCTCCACATTCAATGTTCTGTGCTATACAGGATATAAAAAGATGAGATGAATCCAATCCCAAAGATGATCTGGCTGCACCTGGTGCATACACATGCAGGGGCGTATGCGTGCACACACACACACACATTAGCAATGTGCAGGGCTGAAGTGACAAATGGCTATATAGTAAGGGCTTCCCTTTTCTCTACAATGCCTTCCAAATATTCTTCTTCAATTGTGCACTTGACTAAAGAAGATAATATTCCCAGATATGATGAGGAGTTATTGATTCCTGTAGGAATGCCAGAAGTACTTGAAAGACACAGTTCTTGCCCTCAAGAAGTTTATAATATAAAAGGAGCAATCAAAGAAGTACACACATAAACTAGGAGGCATAATATGGTAAATGAAATAAAACAATTATAATAAAAGAGTACAAAGCAGAAATTACAATCCGATCAAAGGTAGGAGAGTAAAAGGAATCGGTAGTTTCCTTCCTTCCTTCCTTCCTCCCTCCCTCCCTTCCTTTCTTTCTTTCTTTTTTGGTACCAGGGATTGAACTCAGAGGTACTCAACCACTGAGCCACATCCCCAGCCCTATTTTGTGTTTTAGGTGGAGACAGGGCTCACTGAGTTGCTTAGCACCTCGCCCTTGCTGAATGTCTTTGAACTCACGGTTCTCCTGTCTCAGCCTCACAAACTGCTCGGATTACAGGTGTGCGCCACCACGGCTGCCTAGTAGTTTTCTTTTAAAAAGAGTATTGAGAGAGTAAAACTGTATGATTGAAAAAACAGAGGAAAACAAAAAGCATGGGAAATGAGAATGGCGCACAAAGGGGAAGCTAAAGGCTAAAAAGATAAAATTAGTGATGTCTTAAAAGGGCCTACAAGATAAGAACGGAGATTTAATACTTCATTTAGTAGGGAAGGGATCCATTATATGTAGAGGGGAGATAATGAATGTATTTTAGAAGGGTCAATTTGGCAGCAGCTACGTTAATTAGTCAGATCAGAACTAAAATTCCCATTCTTAAACTCACTATGAGGAGGTACAGAAATAATGAAAACAAAACATGTATGAAAGCCTCACAGTCAATTTTACTATAACCGCACCAGGAATGGGATTAGGAATGGTTCACAGTTCACAGTCCATGACAAGGTAAGAATATAATGTATGAGGAAACAGTCTACCAAATAGCAGCATGAGCCCAGCTGAGTTTGGACTGTATGAATTTTTAGAAAATTTAGTAAGTGCGATCTTGATATTTTCTCCATTAGCACTTTACAGCTTGAGATTAATAGTAACAATGATGAAACATTTTTATTTAGTACAAGTGAAAAACGCAGGAAACAAAGATGCAGGATCATATATGACTGGCTAATGAAAGGGCAGCTTGGATGAAACTGATGGCCCTGAATACTGGAAAAAATAAAACAAAACAAAGTAGAGACACTGAATAAGGCAAAAATAGGACTTACTAAAAAAATTAAATATACGGGATAAAGGAAAGAAATCAATAATGATTCCCCTCTGGCTTTTGTTTGCTTGCTTGTTTGGCTTCAGCAACTAGTTTGATGCCAGAGCCATTTACTAAGTAGGCAAAGTAAGAAAAGAATTAGATTAGGAGGAAGAACAGAGTTAGGAGATCAAGCTTTCTAATTTCACATGTTTTAAACATCTATGACACACCTTAAAAAGGATGTCAAATAAGTCACTGTGGGTATGAACTCAAGACTGAAATAGAAAGTTCTGAGTAATAGTTATAAATGTAGCCATAAATTGTATTTAAAATCACGGAATGCTTAAGCCCACGTTGAAGAGAATGCAAATAAAAGAAGTAAGAATGGCCATTGAGAACTACAATGTTTTAACACAAGCTGAAGAAAAAACCAGAAAGCAAACTGACAAGGAAAAGCAGCTAAGATAGAGAAAAGTGATGTTTTAAGAAAGTGATTTTTTAAGAGAAAAAATAAATACTGGTAAGAGTGACTAAGATGAGAGTGAAACACTATACAGCCAATAAAATTACAGATGTATTGACACGGAAAGATGGTCATGACCACATATGAAGAGAATACACGCTGGAATCTTCTGCCTAAATTCAAATATCAATGCTACCATTCAGAAATTATATGAACTTCTGCAGATTATTTATCCTATCTATCTATGTGAACTGAATTACCCCTTCTGCAAAATGGACATCACGGTAATGATAATCATATGTATCTGGAAAGACTTGTGAAAATTGGTAACTATCTACAAATTGCTTAGAAGTCTGCCCCCAATGTTGAAACTGCTATAAAAACATGTGCTACTATTTATTGTGGCATTAAAAAACATAATTTACAAAACCATGTATATAATATGATCCTTTAATACAGACATATTTAAGACACATATATATTACACATATCCTTAGAAATAGAAAAGTTAGCAAACTATGCATCAAACTCATAATAGACCTCTCTCAGCAGTGGGATTCTAGGTATATTTAAAAATATATAATATTGACTTACTCTCTCATTATTCAACTAGAACGTATCTGTCATATAATACATAAAAGAATTATTAACTTCAAAGGAGAATTAGCACTGATCTGATTTTTCTAACTCCACAGGGAAATTTTTTTTACTTTCCTAGAATGAAAATAACTAGGATAAAATATAGGTAACCACTGAAAATAATTTGACACTAATTTTGAGACAGCCTCCAAATGCTTCTAATCATCAAAGGAGTAAAAGGATATGAACTCCTGACTTAAAGGATACTGAAACCTGACAAGATCTTGATCTTGGACTTGAGCTTCCAGAGCTTGTGAGAGAATAAATTCCTGTTGTTTAAGCCTTGCAGTCTGCAGCACTGTTACGGTAGCCCTAGACAACTAATACACATGTATACATCTAAAAGTTAGAATAAGACTTCCAATTATTTAAAACTCACTTAAATCTGTGACAAAGAAACTGACATCAGTATTAAAAGCTAGTATTTCCTGAGCTGTCACCACATGGCACTAGGTCCATACTAAGAACCATGTATGTCTGACCTCATTTAGTCCTCACAAAAAATGTTATGAAGTTCTATTTCTAATGCCACTTCAAGATGAGGAAAGTACAGCTTTGATAGGAAATCAATATATCATAGAATAGAAACAGGAAACATAAGTAGTTGGTTCTGACTCCTTTTCCATAGTACAAGAGTATTTTAATCAAAAATATCTATTAAAAATTTATATTACCTTAACTACAAAAAAATATTTATTTAAACCAACAAGTTGGATTAGTTCTTTTAGTGTTTAAATGAAACTTAACAAGCTTATAATATAGTATTTTCATTGTGTTAAATACTATTCTAGATTTTTTCCATATTTAACTCACTTAACACTCATAACAACCCATGAACTATATTCATATTTGTACCTGTATATTAAAAATGAGGAAACTGAGTAACAGGGACTAAGTTGTTGTCTATGGCCATAATGCTGATAATTAATCAAGAATTCTAACTATAGAGTACACTCTTAATCAGAAGAATATACTGAATTTCTACCTTTTCCATAAAAATGAGATGTGAAAATGATCCAAACAGGATAGAATCCAAGAGCAATAATATCATATAAAAATGATTCATGTGATAGATCTTTTATTAAAAAAAATAAGTGTACACCTTCTCTGTAGGTGGGGGAGAAAGTAAATTAAGCAAGCCAGGCATGGTGGCACATGCCTGTAATCCCAGCACTTTGGAAAGCTGAGATAGGAGAATCAAGAGTTCAAAGCCAGCCTCAGCAATGGCGAGGTGCTAAGCAACTCAGTGAAACCCTGTCTCTACATAAAACACAAAATAGGGCTGGGGATGTGGCTCAGTGGTCAAGTACCCATGAGGTTTTTTGGTACCCCAGTACCAAAAAAAAAAAAAATTAAGCAAATTTTGCCATCTTGGAATTACAGAATTTTTCAATCTGTAAGAAATGCCCTTTCAGATGAGAAAATTCACCCCCAAAGAAGTTAAATGATTTGGCACTTTCCTGACTTAAAATTTCACATGCTGTTCTTGAGTTTCAACTCCTACCTTGACCTCACGTCTTCAATAGCTAACTCCTTTCTGTCTTAACTCGGATGTCACTTTCTCACAGCAAGACATTCCCTATCTCCTCAGTCTCAGTTAAGGACATCTTTCCACTGTTCTTTCTCATAGCATCCAGGTCTTTCCCTTCATAGTATTTACCACAATATGAAATAATTTCACTTGCTTAATCTTCACCTCCTCATTAAGACCACTTTGAAAAAGGTTATATGCTTAGAAACATGCACAGCTCCTAGGACACATGGATACTATTTCATGAGTAGATGGATAAATTAATCACTGTGTGTCTGACAATTAAATGCTAACACTTACTGAACGCTACTATGAGCCACAGACTGTTCCACGGGCTTTATAGGTATTGTCACATCTCATTCTTACAGAAATCCTATGAGATACAAATGTTACTGTTATCTTCATTTAATAGATAAGAAAGGAAGGAATAGAGAAATTAAGTAACTTGGCTAAAGTCATACTAGTTAGTGGTGGAGGGAGATTTCAATTACAAATAGGTTGACTCTAGAGTCAATGATCTTATAGGTTATGGCTTACTTGTGCCATACCAAAGTTATTTTTATAGTCAGAATTTATTTGTAAAAATTGATTAATGGGCCCTCTGTGGAAATGTATTTTTAACTTGACTGGAAAAAAAGCATTTTACATGGAAAGACAAATGTGCACTAATTATCATGAAACTTCCTTCAAATAATTACATAAACATAACCATAAAGATGTACCAAATGTGGAACAAATCAACGTGTCCACCAGGCTACTTTGTCTACTGTATAAAAGTCAACTTCAGAAGGCTATAGACAGGAACTAGGGATATAGCTCAGTTGGTAGAGTGCTTGCCTTGCATGCTCAAGGCCCTGGGTTCAATTCCCAGCACCAAAAAAAAAAAAAAAAAGCACTTGGACTTTTCCTTTACACTCTTATCCTTCTTTTAAAAAGTCCCCAACTAAGATAATAGGGCCAAGAAATAAAGCCAAAACAAACATGCCACAAGCTCTTGGGTCAGGTCATTAGATTAATGGAACTTAAAATATTTTTCATTTTTAAAAACATGACTTTGTTTCTGCATTTTTTTTCATAGCCAAAACAAATTCTGGAATGGAGAAATAACAAAAGAAAACATAAAAGTCTTCTATTTCTATATACTTTCCTTTCCTTTGACATACTGAATTTATAATGACCAAATTAACATAAGAGAGTAAATACAATGATATTAAAACATGAAAAGGTCTGTCACATTTCCTTTCAAAATTCAACTCCAAGCTGGGCGCTGTGGCACACACCTGTAATCCCAGCACTTTGGGAGGCTGAGATAGGAGAATCGCGAGTTCAAAGCCAGCCTCAGCAATGGCGAGGCACTAAGCAACTCAGTGAGACCTTTGTCTCCACATAAAACACAAAACAGAGCTGGGGATGTGGCTCAGTGGTTGAGTGCCCCCGAGTTCAATTCCCAGTACCAAAAAAAAAAAAACATTAAATTCCAAATTCTAGATACTACAATGAATCCTAAGCACACAGACACAATATATTTGTGTAAAATATATGTAGTATGGCTTTATATATCAAATGGGCATTAATAACTAAAGTTAACAGTGAGGGAATATAACGAGGCTTATTTTATTAATCCACTTAATCCACCACAACAACCCTCATAAAATAGGTACTACTGTCTCTATTTTATTGACTGCAGCTCAGAGAGAGATTTATGCTTATGGTCACCATGATCTTTGAGTTAGAAAATGGCAGAGCTAAAGCTAGGTGCAGTGGCACACACCTAAAATCCCAGCAACTTGGGAGACAAAGATAGGAGGATCACATATCGGGGGCTAGCCTCGGAAACTTGGTAAGATCTTCAGGAACTTAGAGAGACCTTGTCCCAAAATAAAAAATAAAAAGGGCTGTGGATGTACCTCAGTAGTAAAGTGCCCCTGGCTTCAACAGCCAGTACAAAAAAAAAAAAAAAAAAAGGAAAAGAAAATGGGAGGGCCTGGGTTCATTTACTTTATATTTTCCCTGTCGTACAGGATCTTTCATCTCTCAACTGTCATGTTATCTAACCTCACTGACTCCACTAGAGCATCAAAAGCTGAAGTTTTACCATTTTCACTGAAAAGCAACCAACCAACAAACAAAAAACACAACCAAATAAATAATAATAAAATATAACTTTCCAAGGTACTCCTTTCCTCAAGTCTACACTAAACTAACCCTCAATTTTTTCAGCCACACCTCAGATGGTATAGTTTCAAGTCCCTTGAGTACTCCATCCCTTGAGTATACTCTTGTGAATTTGCCCTTTAAAGCTTCTGATTCCAAAACCTAGATGCCCATCAAAAGAAATTGTGGTATATATACATGATAGAATATTATTCGGCCATAAAGAAGAATGACTTTATGACCTATGCCAGTAAATGGATGGATCTGGAGACTATCATGCTAAATGAAATAAGCCAATCCCAAAAATTCAAAGGTCAAATGTTTTCTCTGTTATGTGGATGGTCACTCACTATGGCGGGGAGGGGGTAGAAGTTCAGTGGATTAGACAAAGGGGACCGAGGAGAAGGGAGGGCGATAGGAATAGGAAAGACAGTGGAATGAATCTGATATAACCTTCCTATGTACATATATGAATACACCACAGTGAATCTCAGCATCATGTACATCTATAATACTACGATCCTAATTAGAACAAGATATATTCCATGCTTGTATAAATATACCAAGACAGATTCTACTGTCATGTATAACTAAAAAGAACCAATAAAAAATAATTTTAAAAAAAGCTTCTGGTTACACACATAGCTTGGAAGTCACCAACACTTCATCTTAACAATTTAAAAGCTTAACAAAACTGAAACTCAGCATCTCTTTTTGCATCTCAAAGAGTAGTTTGGCACAGCTCCCAAGACTGAAGAGGAGCCATGGTTTACAGGATCAGAGATTCTGCAGAAACCACCTGAGGTGGAGTAGGAGATCTGAACTGTGACTGACTAATTGCTGGAAACGAAATGTGGTCAAGTCTGAGAATTAAAAACTAGAGGGGACCCTGTCATAGGGAGCCTGTATAGTTTTGTAAGTTTTACATTCAGTGAGTCAGTCAGGTTCTCATACTAAATATTGGAGAAAAATCCCCTTATACTTTCAGCAGAAAAAGGGAAGAAGGAAATATACCAGAACACTCTGCTCTTCTAACAAGGTCTGCGCTCAGGACATAGTATTTAACCAGAGCCTTGGGAAAAGGAAATACACGACCTTAGCCCATTTCACCCATTCTGTCCCACCTAAAAAACTAAAAAGGGGGCAGGGTGATAACAAACACTTCTGAATTCACCAGTCCAGAGGCAGAGGTTCACTATAACAGAATGAGATCTAAGCACAGGACTAGAGATGCTTCCCTCCCTTACCACTTTATACCACTTATCTAAGGGCCTATTTACAACAGTTCCTTTTACCCAGTGCGTCATGTCCAGCTATCAAGAAAAAATTGCAAAAGGCAAAAACAGAGTTTGAAGAAATAGCAAGCATCAGAATCAGAAGTGGCAGAAATGATGAATTATTATACTGTAAATTTAAGAGAACTGATTAATATGGTAGGGGTTCTAAAGGATAAAGTAGACATCATTCAAGAACACAGGGGTAATGTAAACAGAGAGACAAATTCTAAGAAACAACTAAAATGAAATCTCAGAGATCAAAAATATTTTAACAGAAATAAAGAATGCTTTTGATGGGCTAATTAGAAGACTTAGACATAGATGAGTAACAACTTGAGTTTGAGGATACATCAATATATACCTCTAAAACTGAAAAGGAAATAGGGAAGACTGAAAAAAGTCAGAACAGAATCATTTATAGGATAACTGCAAAAAGATATAATATATGCATAATGGGAATATAAGATGACAAATAGAAAAACAGCAGAAGAAATATTTGAAACAATAATGAGTGGAAATTTTCCCAAATAATCATCAGACACCTAATCACATATACAGAAAGCTCAAATAACACCAAGCAGGACACATGAATAGCAAAAGCAACAACAACACTATATTTAAGCATATCATCTTCAAACTACAAAATGTAGAGTGTAAATATTCTTGAAAGAAGCTGAGAAAGAGGGACAAAAAAAGAAAGATAAAAATTTTTCCTTAAAAACCCACACAAAAAGAAAGTAGACTAAAATAGTGTTGAGGGAGACACATCACCATCCAAGAATTCTGCACCTTAGAAAACTGTCCATCAAAAGGAAAGGAAAGGGGGCTGGGATTGTGGCTCAGTGGTAGATGCTTGCCTCGCATGCATGAAGCACTGGGTTCGATCCTCAGCACCACATAAAAATAAATAAATAAAATAAAGATATTGTGTCCATTTACAACTAAAAAAAATAAAAAAGGAAAAGGATTCTAAGAAGACCCAGGAGTTTGAAACAACAGAAATCTGTCTCCTTACCTAGTCAACAACTACATCTGGGTAAGATGAAGATTTTGGAACTCTAGAATCTGGCTTGTATCATCCAGAAGAAGGCTTGAACTATAAATGATGATTAGTTTAGATAAATTTCAGCTCTTAGCACAGCAGCAGCTACCTATCTATAATCCCCACCCCCTAATCCTAACCTATACCAAGTGTGAAGGAGCCAGGGTGGGAAAAAAAGAACCCTGTCCTCCAAACATAAGGGATCTCTGCGCTCTGACCATATATATACACACATATATGACCTACCTATATTCTGTCTATAAAAGACCCACTTTAGATCCAAAGATACAAATAGATTGACATTTTGGAAGAAATCTCCAATTAAGTCATTAGATCCAGGGCTCTTATTTGTTGGGAAAATTACTGACTCAATCCCCCTAATTTATGAAGATATATTTCAATTTTCTATTCTTTTGTGATTTAGTCTTGGTGGGTTTTGTTTGTCTATGAACTTTTCTGTTTTACTTAAGTTATCCAGTTTGTTGCTCTTAGAATCAGGAGTAATGTCTCCACTTTCATTTCTAAGTGTTCTCTGTTCTCAAACTTTTCCAAAACAACCGAAAAGGAAGGAACATCTTCTAACTCATCTTACTCTGATATCAAATATAAAGATACTACACGAAAAGAAAATTACAAACCAATACTCCTTATGAAAACTGACACACAAATTCTCAACAGATTATCAGAAAACTTAACTCAGCAGTATATTAAAAGATATACCACTACTAGCCAGGCGCAGTGGCTCAAACCTGTAATCCCAGCACTTTGGGAGGCTGAGACAGGAGAATCGAGAGTTCAAAGCCAGCCTCAGCAACGGTGAGGCACTAAGCAACTCAGTGAGACCCTGTCTCTACATAAAACACAAAATAGGGCTGGGGATGTGGCTCAGTGGTCGAGTACCCCTAAGTTCAATCCCCAGTACCAAAAAAAAAAAAAAGATATACCACTAGTAAGTGGGACTTATTCCCGGAATACAAAGATAGCTAAACATGTGAAAAACAATTGATGTTAACATACCGTATTAACAGAACACAGGAGGAAGAAACACATTATCCTGAGGCAGAAAAAGCATTTAACAATATTCATAATCCTTTCATTATTAAAAAACATTCAACAAGCCAGAAATAGAAGAAAACTATCTCAATATAATAAATTGCATGTATGAAATATCAATAGTAAACATCATACACATGAGTGAAAATCTAAAGCTTTTCCTCTAAGACCAGAGACAAGGGAAAGAAGTCTGCTTATGCAGACTTCTATTCAAAAAAGTTCTAGTCAGAGCAATCAGAAAAAAAGAGAATAAATAAATAAATGAAAGTCTCTATCCAAATGTATATGTATGCCCTTACGCACAGAAAATCTGTAAGATTTCACCAAAAAAATCTGTTAGACTAAATTAAGCAAAACAAGATACAAAGTCAACACTCAAAAATAAATTATATTCACTAGCAATGTAAAATGTGAAATGCAAATTACAAAACCCAAACTGTACAGTTGTGAACCTAAAACTGCTCTTAAAGAAATTTTTAAGAGCCAGGTGCAGTGGCACACGCCTGTAATCCCAGCCGCTCAGGAAGCTGAGACAGGAGGATGACGAGTTCAAAGCAATCTAGCAAGGCTCTAAGCAACTCATCGAGACCCTGTCTCTAAATAAAATATAAAATGGGACTGGGATGTGGCTCAGGGGTTAAGTGCCCCTAGGTTCAATCCCTGGCACACACAAAAATAGTTTTAGAAAGCAAGAAAAAACAAAAACAGAGAAACAGGGAATCTAGAATGAATCAAATTTTCTAGAAATGATCCAATCATGTCAAAGAAAATATCTTAGATATTATATTAAAGCAGCCTAAATTTTTTTAAAAACTGTATCAGGCAACCTCATCACTCATGATTCTTGCCTGGCTTACATTCAGGAAAAGTTACTCTGTAAGTAATTCAATATTGTTAAACAATGAATTCCTAGTGTTCCTCACATCCAAGTACATTTATTTTGGTTAAATTTCATTTCTTCTGGATTTGGGCTCATCATCTAAAATCATGCTCAATATATTTAGTTTTCCAGAATTATTCAATATGCCATCATAGCCCCCAGAAAGTCATTAATACCCTGAAACCCTTAAGAATCTCCATCCAAAGTACCATCTATGCTTTCATCAGCCTCCTAAACATACAGCTATTAAATTAGTTATACTGCTGCCGTCCCAATCATTCAGTTGACACTTCTCTGCATAACCCTTGGGTGTGTCAGACTTCTTCATATTTATACCTATGGAAGTACCCTGATCTATAGGTCCACTAAGCCTAGCAATGAAACAGGAAAAAGAAAAAGGTTAGCCTGCCACGACCTGTTCTTGTAGAAACCCATGCTGACTTACAACCATTGCTCTTCTCAGTGTTCCATCAACAGGACTAAAACACTTATTTTCAAGGAACAGAATTTGAATCTACCTTAACTATAAGGACAAAAATCAGAGTCTCAGATGCTTATGTGATGCAAATATGAATATTATTACAGTTTCTCCTTTAGTAACACAAATGCAGTATTTATTGTTGACATTTGTAATACTTTCAGTTGGTACCACTTTGGTCTATAAAGATGAATTTTAGATTACTTTGAATTATTCAAATTTCTTTGATTTCTTGTATATTTAAATAAATCTCATTTCATTAAGCAGAAATGTTTTTAATTTCAACATTCTTAATAAAAACACAGTAGATCTGTTGAATACTAACGGTTAGGCAGTTCACATGTGAAGCCATGCTGGCGTTATTCCAAATCACAGTGTTTCAGAGCTAGAAGAGACTCAGTATTAATAAAACAATTGCTTCCTGTTATAGATGAGAACGCTGAGGTTCTCTGAGATACAGAATGATTTGACCAAAGTCATAAAACTTACTTGCATCATGGTGGGACCTAGAAATTAAAACTATTCAGCTACTGCTGATAATGTTTCACAAACCCATGTCAAAAAAAGCAGTGAGAACAAATGCTTTCTTACCAACTGGACTTCCCCAAATGCTCCTCTCCCAATAACTTTTACAACATCATAATCTTCTGCTTTCATCTGTAGACCTCTGATTTTTTTCACAATTTTTTCATCTATAATAAAAAAGAATCACCATATTTATAATACCAATCATCACACTCATTAGCAGTATTTTAAAATAATCACCGTATTTGTAAACAAATTTTTATTTCAAGAAACTGGACTTAGTTTTCAGCTAAACTTGTTTGGTGTTTAAAGACTTCTGTTTAAAAAAACTAAGATGTACATTACCCATTGGAACATCAAAGAACCAAAACTCTCAATAGTTTGTAAACATACACATATGACCACTATCCACTACCAAAAAGCAATAGTTAAAAGCTATCCTGTTTCCAACTCTGTTGATTGGCAAGTTTGACTCTGACACAGCAATGACCACACCACTTCCTGGTACACATGATAAATCATGGCAGAAAGTTGCCTCACAATTACTGACAAGGCTAATCTTCAACACTCCAGTGGTGAAAAAAGGAATACTGTTGTTCCTCATTTAATGTAAATGTAATATTTACCGTCAACATTTCAGTTGGTACCACTTTGGCCTATTAAAGTTTCCTCATATATTTAAATATATCTCAGTTCATTAAGCAGAAATAATTTTAATGTCAACATTAATTTTGAATTTTTCAAATCTTTCTGTTGAATTATGATAGTCCATTTCATTAAAATGTAGTAATCATACTGCATATACAATAACTCTAGACCAGGTTGTTTAATTAGGGAAATGCCTCGGCATCTAGCAATTCCAAATTAAGAGTTAACTATAGTGATATCAAATATGTATCAATCATTTTGAGGATTTCTTATTCTAAGAATTCAAGTTCATTTACTTCTTCACTGCAACATCAATATTGGCAAATATCAAGGTTTGCTACATACATGGTAAAAAATGTCATTATATTATTTTTCCTTAATTAAACCAAAATATCCAAATTTATAGAAACAAAAAGCTTATTAAGCCTTCTGTGTAATTTACATCAAAATATTAGTATTAGAGTTGTAAATTTTATCTTAAAACTTCTCTTGGAACTTGTCCTATAATAGATAAAGTCTTAAAAACACATACAAAATTTTGAACTGATTACATATTGCAATTTAGTTCTGCAGTTTTGCTTTGAAAACAAAGAGTACTTGTTTTTAAGTAGGATAAATGGTAAACTAAGAAAAAAGTTTAATAAGTTAATGAGCTCACAGGTTAGCTAAGTTAATACATTTATGGGCTAAAATGTTAATTAAACACAAATCCCATAAAAAATACAGATATGTAATCAGATATTAAATAATGAGATATTAAGTTTAAAAACAAACACTTACATCTATTTAAGAAATTATCTATATTCTTATTTTTCCTCAAAGCAGGAAAATCCAAATCAAGGACCAAGGAATTTAAGCCATCCTGTTAAAAAAAATAAATAAAAAGAGTAAAAGGACAGTTTTTATAATTTCCAAGCATTGAAAAAAAATTTTTTTTAATTTTATTGTCCTAAACAAATAAATGGCAACTCACTTAAATACACTGCCCAGAAGTTCCATATCCAACCTTTTACTGTTTTTCTAACCTCTGCCAGAGAATATCAGGATTGAGGGGTTAGGAGAGTAGTACAGTGGTGAGGCACTTACCATCATGCACAAGGCCGTGGGCTTGATGCCCAAGTACTGTGCTGGGTAGGGGGTTGGAGGGGATTGGTATTTGAAAGAAAAAGAAAATCAATTACATCAAGTTTCACTCATTAAAAAAAACCTTAATTTGGGGCCTACTGCAAAGTAAGAATAGAAAATCCAAAAATAGTAAGAGTATCTTTACTTTGGGGAACTTAGTCTCAAAATTAACTTCCACTAAAAACAGGAGAAAAGGATGACATGCTATCCGAATTTCTAGACATTTTACATTGAGCATGCATTAAATTTATCATCAAAATAGGAAAAGGGACATAAGTGCAACTTGGTGGGAATGAAAAAAGCAATAGAGTAAGTCCCAAGTTACCCAACAGATGTGCTTAAGGAGGTACTAGTATTTCTAAAACATGACTGCATACATTATCTTATCCCCAAGTAACTCTGAAACGGGCAGGAGGAAACATCCTCATTTTAGAGATTTTGCCCAACATTATATCCCAAAGAACAACAGCAGTAGAATGTGAACTAAATTCTAGAGGTCTATTCTATTTAACTCACACCCCTAAGCTCAGTCAGTCTTCAGGGGAATAATGGGAGCTGGAGGGGTGGGGTGGGTGGGTACGGAGGAAGCTGGAGGATTGCAGGAGACAAAAAAGCAAAGAAAAAACTTTGGGGGACCGGGATAGGAGGAAATATGAGAATTATTACTTGTAAAATTTAGAAAGGTAATTTGAGATTTTAATTTACTATTTCTAGAAGAGTTCCACACACTATGTTTATTACTAAATTACATTTCATATTTTTAATTTCATTCACTAAAAAATGCCAATACTTTATGAAAATATGATGTAATAACAAAGAAACAAAAATGAGCTGGGTGCAGTGGCACACGCCTGTAATCCCAGCACTTTGAGAGGCTGAGACAGGAGGATCACAAGTTCAAAGCCAGCCTCAGCAATGGCAAGGTGCTAAGCAACTCAGTGAGACCCTGTCTCTACAAAAAAACACAAAATAGGGCTGGGGCTTTGGCTCAGTGGTCGAGTGCCCCTGATTTCAATCCCTGGTACCACACACACACAAAAGTTAAAACTACTAACATTTTTAATCATAATTAAACTCATTTACATCAGACACACAGAATAATCTTGATTTTCCTGAAATGAAAAAAAAAAATATCCAATTTCCAGTCAAATCAGGATTATTAAATTCCCACTTTGAGACCCACTCTCCCTCCTGGTGCTAGACAATTCCCCTCTCCCAGGACAAATGAAGGACTGTTCAAGTATTCCAACATTTGAGGACACTAGGCTATTTTTAAGTGCCAAAATATCAAGGGGCGGTGAAGAGCGGGGGTTGCCTGAACCCAGAGGTATTTTACCACTGGGTTACATCCCCAGGTCTTTTTATTTTTTTTATTTAAGACGGGATCTTACTGAGTTACTAAGGGCTTACCTAAATTGCTGGTGTTGGCCTTGAACTTGTGATCCTCCTGTCTTAGCCTTTCAAGTCACTGGGACTACAGGTGTACATCACCACGCCCAGCTCAACATATCTTTATTGGTATAATTATAATATTTTAGTAAGTTTAAATGTAAAACTTCTATTATTTATCTTTTAAATGTATGCAAATTTATATTCTGTATTACAATTTCAAATCAAAGAAAGGTACACTCCTCTATTAACTTCCACAGGAAGAAAAACTTAAATCAACAAGGCAAAACTCTTCTATTGCAAGTATAAATATTCCTTGAAGACTTTCTAGAAATGGACTATGAAGAATTAATAATGCAATGATAAAAGTAAGTAACTCTGCATTAAAGTCTTCTCTTGCAAAGGAAAACTTTCTTTTCTGAAACAACACTTCAGTTGGACATTAATAAGGAACTGAATGCTTTCTCCCCCCACATTTTCCCCACGTCTCTCAAAGAGATGGGATTATGTGAAAATTAAATAACCAAGAAAAATCTGAAAATAGTTAATAAATATTTTCCCATAATATCCCCACTAATGTAGACTCAGAACTTTTTCATCAGCTGCAATATTTGAGTAAACTGCTCATTTCGTTTTCTAAACCATTTTTTAAAGATCAAACACTACTTCAATTGTGTATTATTTATATAGTATTCACTTTAGTGACAGCATGATACTTTGATCTACTAATAATTTATATTAGGATAATAATGTAGGTGATGGCACATACAATTATAAATTTAATTTTTACTTGAGACATTTTGTCAATTTTTACAACTCACATTTATTCTACTTAGAGTTTACTTTTTCAGAAGTAAACTCTGCACTGTTTTCAATATATGCAGCTAATATGAGCTCCAGCCTCGGCAGGTTGGGTTCAGCAGGTCTTGGGTGGAAGCCTGTTGTCAGTGCCCTTCCTTTGCTATGCAGTGTCACATAAACCTTAGGCAATAAGTGGTTTCTGTGTCTGTGATTTCAACTGTGATTGCTTAAAATGCGATGCTAAGGGCTGGGATTGTGGCTCAGCGGTGGAACGCTTTTTGCCTCGCATGCGTGGGGAGCTGGGTTCAATCCTCAGCGCCACATAGAAATGAATGAATAAAATAAAGATATTGTGTCCATCTACAACTAAAAAAATATATTTTAAGAAAATGCAATACTAGGGCTGGGGTTGTGGCTCAGTGGTAGAGTGCTCTCCTCACATGTACAAAGCACTGGGTTTGACTCAGCACCACATAAAAATAAATAAATAAAATAAAGGTATTATGCCCATCTACAACTAAAATATATTTTTAAAAAATGCGACACTGAAAAAGTGAGATAAAGAAAATCTTAAAAGAATGAAAATACATTCAGGAAAAGCCTACAACCCAAATTGCGAAGCAATAAAGAAAATTAACACTATCTGCCCTTCCCAAACTTCCAACTGTACTGAGGTTACAACCAAATATTTAGAAGTTATGGCCCCACTGAAACAAAACAAAACTATCCATCAGAAAATATTCAAGAATCACAATGAAAAAATTCTAAGAACTAAAAGTCACATGGATCTACTGGATTTCCAGTCAGACAGCAGCAAGACTGATGACTGAGAGTTAAAAGGACCTAAATGAGACGAGTGACCACAATCAGACCAATTGCTGGAAAACCAGTATCTGGAGTGAAAATCTCAGCTCCTAAAAAAGGCTCTGGAAGGGGAAAAAAAGTAAATAAATTTATCTTCCAAGCCTTTATTATCAAACTGTGAAAGTAGGTGGGCCAGACACAGCTTTCAAACACCAAGTGCCCCGCTAAAAAATGCAAATTAGCTCTGATGCAGGAACCTGCAGAACTGTTCATGTGTGAAAAGTTAGCATAAGAGGAAGGTGAGAATGTTATCTTACTGTTCTTTTCAAAAAACACACAAACAAAACAATATACAACCCAACACCCAATTTCTCACAGTACAAATATTAGAGTGGAAAAAATATACGATGGTTTAGTTTCCTAACTTTTCCTGAAAACAGGTACCTTTTATACTTCTGTTGTGATAAAGTACTGAACTTGATTTTGCTTTCACTATACATTGCTTCTATTTGTTTTAAAATATTCAAATAAAATGCTTCAAAAAGTAGTGGAAGGCAGCTACCAATGTGGAATGTCTAAAATGATCTATCTGCAAAATGATAGTGCCCCATTACGAGAAATTTCAATTGTTAAATTCAGCATAAATTACTCTTTAGCTGAAAATTCCATAAATTTGTAATTCTGTCAGCATATGGGTAGTATTTAAAGCTATAAAACTGGATAAAATCATGAAAAGTGCGGTCTGGGGTATAGCTTAGTAGAAGAGCATTTGCCTATTAAGCTCAAGGCCTGAGTTCTGTCCCCAGCACTGCAGACAACAAGCAAAACCACCAAATAAGTGATTACAGACAGAAAAGGACCAAGAACCACATTTTGGGAAACACTAATATTAAAATACTGATGAAAAGAAGATGCTAAAAAGGACCAACCAGTAAAATAGGTGGGAAATGAAGACTGTTGTGATCTCCTAAGCCAGAAGACAGCTGAACAAGAGGGAGCAACACAATTAGTATGTATGGGACACCAAGTAAACGGAGCACAAGAACTCAGCAATTCAGAGTTTACGAGTGACTTTTTAAAGGACTATTTAGATTACAAATTTATTATTTCCAAGTTACTATTCACCATCTTCTTAGCACTATGATTTTAATTTAATTTCTGCACTTCTGTTTAAAAAAAAAACCTTCATTTAAGATGTTACTAGGAGTTCACATTAAGAGACCATAATAACACCTAGCATTCAATATGTCCATAAATTATGTATCTTGTACTTTAGAGTATATTTATCAGAAACTGTAATTAAATTAAATGGGTTAAAACAGCATTTATGATTAATAACAGAAACCTTTCTTATGTGTCAGGTACTGAGCAAAGCCCTGCATATAAATTTTTAATCCTCACAGCAACATACCATTTAGATATTGTTGTTACACCCACAGCAGTAGGCATTGAAACTGAAGCTCAGAAGTTATAAAACTTCCCCAAGCAAAGTTTACCCATAACAGAACTGGCATTTTCTGGTGCTTTTATACTTTATGCATTACTGAACTTAAGTTAATAAAGTTATTCCTGTAATAGAACACTAAACAAAATACAGGTTTTAAAGCTGAGCCAATAAAACAGTTGGTAAAACAACATAAGAAACATATTTCTGGGTATCTGCTGTACAGATAAGAAACCAGGAAATGGGAAACAGTGAGGTTTTCTGTTTTGTTCTGTTTGCAGCCCTCAGGATTGAACCTAGGGCACGCTACCACTAAGCTAGAACCCCAGTCCCTTCTGTTTCTTTTCTTTCAGACAAGGTCTTGCTAGGTTGCCCAGGCTTCCCTTGAACTTGAGATTCTCCTGCCTGAGCCTCCCAAGTAGATGGGGAGGCTACTGCCATGATGCCAGGCATGTGCCATGGAAACAGGCTGGCAAATTAATTTGTAAGGCATTTTCTCATTATTACAACTCCAAATACAAGTACAAAACTAAAAAGAGTTGAGCCAAACAAATCCATCAATAGCAAACAGAATACAGAAATCCATGGGACCAGACAAGTGTTAGATTCCAAATTTTAGAATATTTAATACAGATAATGGAGTACCTTGGGGATGGGACCCAAGCCTAAACATAAATTCATTTAAAATGTCACATGCATTTTATGCACATGCCCTGAATACTTTTAGTGTGCTCGAGTACTGAATAGACTTCTTCATTGAATGAGGTCAAGTGTAGACTTTTCCACTTGTGGGGTCATTTTGGTATTAAAAAAGTTTTAGATTTTCAGATTAGGGATGCTCAACCTAATCTTACACCATTACCTACAAGCTCATATAATAAATTCTGATTTGAATTGTACTCTACATATTTTTATTTTTATTTTTTAAAATATTGTTTTAGTTATAGATGGACACAATGTCTTTATTTTGTTTTTATTTATTTTTATGTGGTGCTGAGGGTCGAACCTAGTGCCTCACACTTGCAAGGCAAGCGCTTTGCCACTGAGCCACATCCCAGCCCTCTACATATTTTTAAGTAGTATATTTCACCTGGAAAACTGAGTTATATTAACTGACACGCTATCAGTTAAATAAAAGCGTTAATGCTTATTTTATAATACTAAATCACTTTTTAAAAATTTTTTTAGTAGTAGATGGACACAATATCTTTATTTATTTTTATGTGGTGCTGAAGATCAAACCCAGTGCCTCATGCATGCAAGGCAAGTGCTCTACCACTGAGCCACAACCCCAGCCCTACTAAATCACTTTGCAAGTACACCAGTCCAAGATTTGTGGGTCAAATCACACACACACACACACTAACAAAAGATGATCTTTACTTGAAGAAGAAAAAAAGTTGCCAAAAACATAAGAAATTTAAAAAATTAGGTCCAAGTGTCTCATATATATTCTGTCATACAGATAACTCAATTATAGACTTGAGAAGCTAATTTAAAGCAGCATAAGAACAGTCTTCCTGTTTACGTATGTAAGTCTTTAGCTACCTGCAGCTTTAGGAAAACCACCAGCTCCTAAGTCTCCCTATTCCCAGCTGCCTGGGAGGCTGAGGCAGGAGGATCTCAAGTTCAAGCGCAGTGTGGGCAATTTACTGAGACTCTATCTCATACACACAGAAGACTGCCTATTACCTCAAAAGAACATAAGCAGTACAGTAATGAATAATAGGTAATAGAGAAATGTTCATAATTAGAATACTTAAAGGGAAATTGTCTCAAAACCTTGCTTAAAACCTGAACTTTGAATTGTGGGGGAGGCGGAATGTCCTTGAAAGGTGTACACTTTCAACTAGTTTTTAATCTAAAATCTCTGTGTACTTTATTCTTCTACACAGAACATTCTTCCTCTTCCTCCTCCTTTGCCTGGCTAATTATTTTGTATTTTTAACAACCATCAGAGAGCTTTCTCCATTTTCCTCACTTTAAATGTCCCTTTTCTGAGCTGCCTCAAAAAAGTATTTTCATTTTTGCAACAATGTATTTAGTAATTACATGGTAGCCATCAAAAATCAAATGAATATAAAAATAAGCAAACACAGAGATATGTTCTATTCAGAAATTAAATAAAGTAAAAGAAGTGTAGTAACTGAGAAACCTGGGTTACAGCATCTTGGTTCTGCCACTTACTTGGATAGGTGGCCCTAGGCAAGTAACTTCATCTGATTTCTGGCATTCTCATTTGCAAAGCAAGACATACTAACCTACAAAATCATTCTGGTGAACCATTCTCCTGACTATTTAAGTAGTTAAGCAAGGTGTGGAATAGGATGAAACAGGAGAAGGAAGCTTGCAGGCACTTTCCTGGGACAGACAGATGGCACAGGAAAGATCCTGGTGCCTTTTCTTGTGCCTCAGGCTCTGACAAGGCTCAGCGTAGCAAGATGGGACTAGCATTACTACTGCTTCCTTTTGCCTGACAAGACCGGATGGTTCAGCACAGTACTCTTCCTGATCCTGTTTATTTAAAAATTTGATATTTTGTTGATCATGGATTTTTACACTAATTTTTAACAGTGCATTAAAATACTTGCCTTATAGAACTGACCTCTACAATGCAAGTCATTAACTACAGCATATTTTAATTTTAAAAATGTGCAAAGAATCACATTCTTGATCAAAGTTTTAGGAGAATTAGAAGAATTAAAGGTAAATTAGTCACAGACCTAATGGTGATAGTGCTGCTACAATGATGGTAACACCAAAGCAGCTGCTGTTTACACAAAGTGCCTGGTATCAGAACCATGCCAGAGCCTTTACACAACATCACCTTATTATTATCATCATTTCTTAATTGTAGAAATTAAATTTTCCAGAACTACACAGCTAAAAAACAGCAGAGTCAGGCTCCATGTTGCTTCAAGTCATCACTGGTACATTTAATATTTTAATTAAGTTCTAAACTTTTTTTATTCTAAAATATTAAGTCAATAGGAAGATATCAACGTACTATTCACAATACAGTATATTTAGACACATGAATTAAGATCAAATCGTATTTGTATTACTAGATTTCTTTGGTTTATAAATCAATTCTGTCTTTTCCTTTACATATAAAATGTTTCCCTACTGAAGGAATGTATACTATTTTACATTAAATTACAATAAAACAAATTCAGGAATTTAAAGAATTTCCCATTATAAAAATATCAGAAAAATTAGTACACCATCCTTCTCAATCTTATTCTTTTAGGGGGCAGGGTACCAGGGATTGAACTCAGAGACACTCAACCATTGAGCTGCATCCCCAGCCCTATTTTGTGTTTTATTTAGAGACAGGGTCTCACTGATTTGCTTAGCTCCTAACTTTTGCTGAGACTGGCTTTGAACTCGTGATCCTCCTGCCTTAATCTGAGCCACTGGGATTACATGTATGCACCACCACATCTGGTAAAATATAACAAATATATAAGAAAAATACACACACCTACAAAAATCGCTGGTTTTATTAGTTTTCCTACTTTCACTGTATGCTTTCATTCAAAGCACACAAAAAACAAACTTATACAGCCTCCATATTTTTAGATTACAATAATAATAATATAGTTTGGCAGCATCTTTCTCTGAAGCCTTCAACAGCAGTACTCTCAGTACACAGGCAGCAGGGTCTGTTTATATACATCAGAGAAGGGCTCCAGGGAGGAAAAGATTGCCTCACAGCAGAACACCCTGCACTGTATGGGCACACTGGGGCATTTCCTGCAAAGTGTATCCAGTAACTAAGAATGCTAGAGTTGATTATGGCCAACTAAATGCAGAGCAATAGTGTCTGCTGGATCTCTGTGGGGGTAAAGGGGAGGTAGGCAAGAGGCAAACCACTGTGACAATAGAGCTACTCCAGCATATTTTTAATTTTGAAAAGATAAAACAAATAGATAAATAAAGCTTTACTGACTGGCTTCACTGAGTAGAAGGTATAACAATTTAGTCACATTTACATTTAATGACAACCAACAGTCCTCCAAAACTTTGTTTCTATTCAATTGTTTAACTAGTTAAACCAACAGAACATTGTTTCATTTCATAACAAGAAGTTTGCCCATGTTGTTTCCACCTCTAAGAATCTAAATCAGGGCCAGGGCTTAGTGGTAGAGCGCTTGCCTAGCATGCGTGAGGCACTGGGTTCGATCCTCAGCACCACGTATAAATAATAAATGAATAAAATAAAGATCCATCCACAACTAAAAAAAAATATTAAAAAAAAAGAATCTAAATCAGTGCCCCACAGCTGTCACTCGCTCAATGCTATTATTATTATTATTATTTTCAGTATCACCTAAACACTTTGAAATTAAAGACTTTGAATTTAAGAGAGTTGAAAGGTATTTTAAATTTAACATCTATACTAATTAGCACATTTTTCTACTAATAGATGGAACCAAAAGCTGTTCCATGATTTCATGTTTCATAAAGAAAATGATTTTACTCCCTTAAATCTCATCTTCAATGCGAATGTAATATAATATTTAAATCACAGGGCTAACACAACAACTAGTCAAGCACTGTTTCTAAAGCTAAATAAAACAAAGGTGTTTTTTTTTTTTAACAAATGTACTTATATTTTAATCAATTTAAATAACTCTTTCATACCCAAGTAATTTTCAATCTTAATTCAATTTGATACAGCTAGAAATTTTATTTCAGCCAATTAAAAACTAAGAGATTATAGGGGCTGAGAATATAGCTCAGTTGGCAGAGTGCTTGCCTTGCATGCTCAAGGCCCTGGGTTTAATCTCCAGCACCACCAAAAAAAAAAAGAGAGAGAGAGATTATATACAACACATACAGCAACATTACTTATAATATTGAGGAAACCCAAAATTACCTAAACTCTGAAACATAAAACCTAAATTTTACCAAAGCTTATTTTAGCTATGTCAAGTAAATATTAACAATAGTTACAAGGACTATGTACAAAGTAATATCTTTAAAATTTGATATGTTAAAAGAAAAGTGCAGAACAAAAATTATACCTAAGGTGGCACACACCTATAATCCCAGCAGCTTGGGAAGCTGAGACAGGAGGATCACAAGTTCAAATCCATTCAGCAACTTAGTGAGGCCCTAATCAACTTTGTGAGACCCTGTCTCAAAACAAAATATAAAAAAAGGGCTAGGATATGGCTCTGTAGTTAAGCACCCATGGGTTCAATCCCCAGTACCAAAACAAACAAACAAACAAATAAATTATAATTAAGGGAAATATGCTTATGATGAAAAAATGTTAACAGAAATGAAGGAAAAATGAACACAGCAATTGTAATAGCACGATAGAATGTTTTTATTTTTTCCCTTAATTCTACTATTTTTCATGGTTAATTTTATAACTCAAAAAAAGAAGTAAAATAAGAGTAAACAAGATCTAAGGTATTACAGAACACAGCTTTGACAAATTTAGACTTTTGGGAAAAGTATTCATTTATTCCTACAAGCTCTCCATCTCTATTGAAACCACATCATGTCTTACCCTCCAATACCTTCACGTCACATACTCCCTCTCCCTCACTCCTTCCCTCCCTCTCTCTTCCCTCTGAAATTCAATAAAAATCTATCATTTGAATTGGGATCTTTACAAGGATTGATTAGTTTCAGAAGGGAACTTTTCCCCACCCAAAAACAAGGTAGATCTCTCCATCCATTTAAATTTTCTACTTCCTTTAACACAATATTATTCATATATAGTCTACATATTTTTTGTAAAGTCTACTTTTTTACTTTTGGGGAGCTACTGTCACATCATATTTGGTTTGCCATGTGAAGAACTTCAAAGTTCCCAACAGAAATGCTTGATATATCCTATTTCTTACTAATTAATGATATTCAAATGTATGTGATTAAGAGCAAATGTGATTTTCTTAATCTTCTGTTAAAAATCTATATATAAAATTCGTGAAAAATATAAGGGGTGGTGAATAGGTCAAGAAAAAGGGTTGTTCTGGAAGAGTGGTGAAGTCCTGTTTCTTGACCTAGCTGCTGATTACACAAGTGTTCAGAATATAAAAATTCATGAAGATGCAAGGGCTAAGGATGTATCTCAGTGGTAAAGTACTTGCTTAGCATGCACAAGGCTCAGGTTCCATCCCCAGCAACCCCCCCCCCAAATCTCTACATGTAATATACTTTTATGTATACATATACAGGTATAATTTATCAGTAAAGAATGTTTGAGATGCACTGAATAACAATGAATACAATGACAAGATAAAACATCAAAGAGCAAATGAATAGGAAAGTATTTTAAAACCTGTATGCCATCACTGTGCTTAGGTGTCTTTACACACTTTATCTAATAAATTGTCTCCTTAATCTGAGAAATATGAAATAAAAATTAATACACAACTCACCCTTAAGTTTGCTAAATTTCAATGAAGGTTTTTATTATAGAGACTTATTGTTCCAACACTTCTAAAATCCTTGTTTGTGTCTGAAGTGCTGGGAGGGTAGTGTGGACTCACACACCTTATAATTTTGGATCACATATTCCAGGTAAAGAAGATGTTTCTTATAACGCTTAATATATATTTCAGCAATTGTGAATAAGAAGTGCACAATTGCTCTACTAGGGAATCTGCAATGGAATGAAACACAAAAACTATCCCTATTATTAAAATCTGATATACCTCTAGAGTTGTTAACATTTTTGAAAACAAGAGAGATTAAAATTTTTCATTTTCTGTCCCACATAAAAAGCCACTGGTAATATTCTAACATCACATATCCAGAGACATAATCCTCAATTTTCTTGTCAAACAGTAAATCTAATCAATGAACTTATTAAGCACATCTAAGAACTTTTATAAACTAAGCTCACATGATAATCAAAGGTTAAATATGTGTGCCCACAGATCATAGTGGAAAATTAACATTTATTGAGCACATACCGTAATGTGCAAAAGGCACATTTAATTCTCATAAAAACCCCACTGGAACAGGAAAGCTGGAAATGAAGGAGCAGCAGAAGTAGCAACCAGAAGGGGCTCTTTCACCATCCATACAACTACCACTGGGAACCATGAAGAATGCTTCAGCTGGAAGAAATAGTTGTGGTTGTTTGTTTTAAAACACTTGTAACTATGCAGATGAAGCGGCCTCCCTAATTTCAATGAAACAGTAAAAATATTCTTCTCAAGAGAGACTATAAAAGCAAGGTACTCATCACCCCTACCCAGGAGGCAACAGCTCTTCCATGCACCTCAGGAATTTTTTTATTTTATTTATTTATTTATTTATTTTTGGTACCAGAGATTGAACTCAGGGCACTCGACCACTGAGCCACATCCCCAGCCCTATTTTGTGTTTTATGTAGAGACAGGGTCTCATTTAGTTGCTCAGCACCTCGCTGTTGCTGAGGCTGGCTTTGAACTCGCGATTCTCCTGTCTCAGCCTCCCTAAGTGCTGGGATTACAGGCTTGCGCCACCACACCCAGCTAGGAATTTTTTTAAAACACTTCAAAAACGAGAAAAAAAGGCCAGGTGCAATGGCACATGCCTGTAATCCCAGCAGCTTGGGAGGCTGAGGCAGGAGAATCACAAATTTAATGGCCTCAGCAACTTAGAGAAACCCTAAGCAATTTATCAAGGACCTGTCTAAAAAACAAGGGGGTAGGGGAGCTGGGGATGTGATTCAGTGGCTAAGCGCCCCTGGGTTCAATCCCTGGTACTAAAAAAACAAAAAACACAACAACAACTAGAAAAAATGTAAAGCCTTTTAAAAATATCTGTCCCACCTCTCTTATCCACTATGTGTGCACTCTCCTAGAAATAAAAAGTGATGGGCAAGTCTTAGAAAGGCAATCTAATACAGCTATTCAGTTGCTTATATTTTGGTAGTCCATAAATTTTTACTCGGCAGAGAAAATTTCCCATTGTTAATACAATTTGAACACTAACAAAATCAGCAAGTTTTTTTTTAAGTTGTTGATGGATCTGTATTTTATTCATTAATTATTTATATTGTGGTGCTGAGGTTTGAACCCAGTGCCTCATGCATGCTAGGCAAGTGCTCTACCACTCAGCTATAACCCCAGCCCAATATCAGCAAGTTTTTAAAGTCTTGTTAGCAATTATCATTTCACCCATGATTCCTCAGCATACTGTTTCTTCATTTCTGGTAGCAACTACCTTAAATAGGAATAATAATTCTTTATCGATCAATTAAGTTGCACATTAGCAACTCTGGTTTAAAAGAAAAAGACAAGCCGGGCGCAGTGGCTCAAGCCTGTAATCCCAGCACTTAGGGAGGCTGAGACAGGAGAATCGCGAGTTCAAAGCCAGCC
>PVHX01015678.1:0-45773 GCA_004024805.1 Geosciurus inauris
ATTTTTACTTATGACAATGAAAGATTAACATTCATATTTCAGCAGCTGAACAAAAAATATGTTTGCTACTGACTTACATAAAGTTCAACTAGGAGAGGATTGAGAGACTGGCTTACTAGAGGCATTTAGGAAGCTAGGTAGATAGATTTTACTATCTACAACACATGATTTTTCAAGGTTACCCTGTATGATGATAGAAAACCAGAAGGCAGGGCTAGGTTGAGTATGGGATTGAGTTGGTTCAGATGGATCAAGCCTGGAATTGGTATGCACTACTTTGCTGTCATACCTTTGACCAGAAGGCAGTCATGTGATTTTATTAGGCTATAAGAGAGTTAGGAAATAGAGTCTAGCTAAGTGTCTGGAAGAAGAAGGAAATAGGATTGGTAAGCAATAGCAGTCTATGCTCCAGTCAATTCTTCTAGTCACTAGATAACCATTACACTCTCCTTCCCAAGAATAAAACACACTCACCTACTCAATCTCACTATCATCCATCCAAAGGGACAACTAAAAGCCCTGTAAAAACCCTGCTTCTAGCTCAAAGCTCAAAATCTCTAGTTCAGACTTCTCAATCAGGTGAAAATATAACTCTTTTGTTTACAGAAACCTAAACCAGAAAGATAAACTGCTTTCCTAAATAACAGTGATTTAGTGGTAGAAAACTGCAAAAATTCTCTCATTTAGGAGACCCAGTACCACACACATGCTAGGCAAGCACTCTACCACTGAGCCACAACCCCAGCCCCTTAATTGGGTTTTAATTGTCCCCTGCTGGAAGAGCTACCTTGTCCAGAGTGTTTGAGATACCTGCATACACTCTGAGTGGTTTTTGTTTGCCCATGATTTTTAAAATTATCTTTGGCTGGTGTAGTTTGGGGCTCAATAGTTACTTTTAGTTTTGCACAGGGGTTTTGTCGTCTCCATCATGGTTTCCTCGGACCAATAAAATTATCAAACGGTTTAGGAGGCTTCTGGTTTACCCACTTCCAGTCAACTCCTTACATCAGAAACCCAATTCAAATTTATTTTCTAGACAAAATCTTCTATCCATTTTATTTGTTTTCTTTCTTGTCTGATGCCTCTCCTTCTTCATTTAGTATCAGCTTATCTTGAGACCCTGGAATAAGTACATGGAAAGATGGTATCCTTAAACTCATCTTTGTTACGTGGAATAGTCACAGTGTTCAACTGACAAATTTTTTGAAGCTATTGTCCCTAAATAATATTTTTTCAGTTATCTCTTCTTATTGTTTGGTGCTAATAGGGAAGAGGGAATAGTTTCTTTCTTTCTTTTCTTTTTTTTTTTTTAACTCTGAGGCCTCAACTTTTTGGTATCTCTTCATTTCTTTTCATCCTAATTAAAAATCCACCAAGTGTATGCTTAGATTATCTCTTTCTTATAAAAACTTCCTGATGACAAGTAATCATAATCATTTCTGATTCTTCCATCCATTTTCCCTAGGATGACCGGCTCAGCACGCATGCAATCTTACTTCCATGTCCCATCAAATCCTTTGTTAAAAATGTTGTTTCTAAGGAGCATCCACCTGCCCTGCCTGCAATATCAGCTTCCTTGGAATCTTCTCCCTAACTGCCAAGTCAGTTCCACATATTTTGGGTTTTTCATCCAATCAGACCCCAATTCTGACAACCACTTCTCTATGTTTAGTAACTTAACTTTTATATAAGACAAATCTGAAATCTCAATGGTTTAATGGGTGTTTATTTCTCTTTCTTTCCTTTTCATAAGTTCCAAATGTTGCCAACCCAGGGGCTCCAGGCTACCATTATTTAGGATACAAGGCTAAAGTCTCCACCATCTTGCACACAACCTTACCATGTACATTGACATCCAGCTCACAGAGAGAGGAAGAATAAAAGATTTTGTTGAGGATTTTTATGAACCACCCTTAAAAGTGGCATACTTTACATCTTATTCTGTTTTGTCTGAGGCTTGAGTTATTCAGAATGGGTGTGGCAGAATGGAGGCTCTTGAGGGCAGGGTGAGTGTGATTACAGTGGTGGATGAGGGGGAAATAGTGGAATTGAGGTACTGGTGGTCTTGATGGGGTCTAAGAACAAGAACAGACAATAAAAGGAGATAAATAGAATTAAAAAGATTTATAGTCAGAGGGTAAGCTATTGAAATTTATGATTTCCCAGGCTGGATAAGTCCAGGTGATAGCAAAATTCAAGGTTTGGTCAGAGAAGTGGGTTGTTGGGGCCTGGCTAATGCATCTTTGTTTCTTTGTTTTAGTGTTTGTGATTCCAGCTCAAAGGTGCAAGGGTTAAGCTAGTAAGTTCTAGAATCAGAATACCTCAGTTGAAATCTCAGCTGTTTGGTAAGTGGCATGTTGACCTCTTTCAACTTCAGCATTTATCTGTAAAATGATAATTAGACTCATATCTCTTTGATAGGGATTTAAAAATTTTTTTGCTTTAATTAATTATACATGACAGTAGAATGCATTTATGCATTTTGATATATCATATGGAAATGGGGTATAATTTCTCATTTTTCTGATTGTACATGTTGTAGAATAACATTGGTCGTGCAGTCATATATGTAGTTAAGGTAATAATGTCTGTTTCATTCTACTATCCTTCCTATCTCCATATCTCCTCCTCTTCCTTCACTCCCCTCTACCTAATCTAAGGTAACTCTATTCTTCCCTAGCACCCACGCCCTTATTGTGAATTAGCATCTGCACATCCGAGAAAACATTTGGCATTTGGTTTTTCAGGATTGGCTTATTTCCCTTAGCATGATATTCTCCAACTACAAATTTCTAGAGACATATGACCTACCCAAACCGAACGAGGAGGTCATATATGATTTAAACAGATCAATTTCAAGTAATGAAATAGAAAATGCCATCAAAAGCCTGCCAATCAAGGAAAGCCCATGACCAGATGGATTCTCAGCAGAGTTCTACAAGACCTTCAAAGAAGAATTAACACCAATATTCCTCAAAGTTTTCTATGAAATAGAAAAGGAAGGTACCCTTCCAAACTCATTCTTTGAGGCTAATATCACCCTAATACCAACACCAGACAAACACACATCAAGGAGAGAAAACTTCAGACCAATATCCCTGATGAACATAGATGCAAAAATCTTCAATAAAATTCTGGAAAATTGCATACAAAAACATATTAAAAAGATAGTATACTCAGTGAGAACTTGTCTCTAAATAAACACAAAATAGGGTTGGGGATGTGGCTCAGTGCTCAAGAATCCCTGAGTTCAATCCCCAGTACCAAAAAAAAAAAAAAAAAATTTAAAAATACAGTATAGTACACCACGATCAAGTGGGGTTTATCCCAGGGATGTTTTGATAATCAAAGGCCTAATATGTATACTGTACTCAATGCACTATAGCCCCCAATAAATTGTCAATAATAATATAAGTTCTCTTTCTCTCATTCCTGAATAGTGCATTTGCTGTCAACATTCCCCATCTCCATTTTCACCCCTATTTCTAAACAATGTCCAATACACACACAGTTCTTTTTGAATACAATGCTATAGCCTTCCCTCCAAATTTATCACACAACTCTTAGATGGGAATTTCATTTATACTACGTAAAATATCCAATTTCAGAGGTAGTGGCTTGGTCTGAAGTGATTCCATTTCACTAAATTTCTCTTGAGAATAAGTACAAAAAAAGAGAGAGAAAGAGAGAGAGAAAAGAAAGTTTTTTGTAATAGAACGTTTTGTCCAAAGGCGGCTGATGATCCACCCCCATTACCATCATAGCCAGACAGGTTAGCTATCATTTCTAATGGCAATCCTCATATTCCTCTTCTTCCCTGGCCAGAAATCTTCCATAGACTCTACAGCCTTTCTATTCAAAATGGGTTCACTGACCAGCAGAATCTAATACCTGGAATGTTAGAAATGCCTAGTTGTGAGCCCATTCAGAACTGTGGCTGGCAAATCTGCATTTTAACCAGATCTAATGCCTTAGAGAGTTTGCAAAGCACTGATTTAAGCAAAGAGACTAACTTTTATATTTCTTTGCCTGAAGGAAGGAGTGCACTTTCAAATAAAGTGTTCTGCCAGACCTAGGTCAAGCTCACTCAGGATTCATCCCTCCTATCTAGAGATGTGGAACTTAATTCTATGGTCATCTAATGCTCTTGACTTGAGACTCAGGAATGAGAGGATAAGAACAGGTGGTAGCAAAGTCTTAAAGGAATTTCTGGCTCCATACAACAGGATTTAAAGAGTGGTTTTAAAATTTTTCTCCATATGTTGCTTAAATGAATTTGTTAATTTCTCTGATATAAGCTTCCTCTTACCCCAGAATAGGAAAAATATACAAAAAAGAAAGAGAATGCCATAGTGTAATGTGTGTGTGTGGTGTGCACACGTGCGTGCAAATGCCTACGTGAAAGACAAATCTTTTAAGCAAGGAAGTAGTGGACCATCATACATAGACAAGAGAGGATTGAGATCTGGTTAGAGAGACTTAGATAGTTATTTTATGGAACTTGTCTCAGAGCTGTGTTAGAACAGCAAGCACACTGTAATTAGAATTTATGCTGCTTTGATGTAGTGTTTGGTGATGGTTTACGGAGACTATAGAAGAGACTAAAGCCCAACTCCAAATCACTAGATTGAAAAGTAAAGTGCCTATTTGAGGGATCTTCAAAACCTTTTTTTTTTTTTTAACACAGACTACTTGTGATCTCAGGTTTGCAGTATCTGCCTTCAAAAACAAAAACAAAAATGATAATTTAGTAGGATATCTTCCTATCATCATTATCACATAAATAATCTGGAACATTAGATCAGAAGCAAAGAGCCTAAATAGCTTGTAAGATTTCTTTAAAACTGTTCTACCTTAGTCTGAATTTTCCCCTAGCTGTCTACCTTAGTGATCAGAAAAAAGAAGTATAATTTAAATTTCTAGAAAATGCCACACTAACCAAGTGATCAAGGTTAACATCACCAATAGCGAGACATATTGACACCATGTGACACCCTCTGATTTGATACACTGAGAATAAAAAATCATTTTGTAGTACTTCTTGCTAAAAATGAATAATCTCATTCTATTTGAGGTTTTTATGAGAAAACATCAAACAAAACCAAATTGAGAGACTTCTGATAAACACTGGTACTGTTTAGAAATATCAAAGTTATAGAAAACAAAACAACTGAGAAAGTATCTCAGATTGAAGGAGACAACTAAAACCAATGTAGGATATTAGATAGGATCCTATACTAGAAAAAGGACATCAGTGAAAAAGAATGGTCAAATTCAAAATCCATAGCATAAATATTGATTTCTTCATTTTGATAGTTGTGTTGTGGTTATGTAAGAAGTTAACATTAGGGAAAGTTAAGTGAAGGATCCAGGGACACTTTTTGTATCATTTTTGGGAAATTTTCTATAAGTCTAAAATTATTTCAAACTAACAATATATTTTTTTTAACAAGAACTCAAAGAACTTTTCTGTTTGTTGTTGGAGTAAGCTACAGAAAATGTATCCCAATCTGCTGTGAAACTTGGGGAAAAAAATCTTCAAGAACATCGAAAAGTGGATCCGGATCCTGGAGCCTATGAGAAGAACAAAATCTCCAATGACACATATGTGAGAAAGACAGACAGATACTTAACATACCTACCTACTCACTTACTATTTACATATTCATTGCTATGAGCTGAATTGTGTCATCCTCAAGTTCTATGCTGACTTCTTAAACCTCTGTTACCTCAGCCTGTGACTCTGTCTATATGAACAGAGGAAATTTGGACACACAAAGAGATATCAGGAATGTGAATACACAGAAAAGAGAAGACACAGCCAGAAGGTGGCCATCTATAACCCAAGGAAAGAAACCTCAGAAGAAATCAAACCTGCAGACACTTCAATCTTGAACTTTGAGCCTCCAGAACCATAAGAAAATAAATGATGGTTACTAAAGCCACCCAGTCTGTGATATTTCATTATGGCAGCCCTGGCAAAATTAACACAATCATATTTTTTTAATGAATCTATATTTAATTTGGTCTCTTCAGCTTTTCTCTAAACATGTCATTTTCTGCCTTCACAGGTGACCATACTTCTTTCTCGATTATGAGACTCTTGGCAAGCATGTTTGATATCCTCTGAGGTCTATCTTAAGTCTCTCATATAGACTTTGCTCAGTTTTAGATGGATATTAGATGTGCATGAAGTTACCTTAGAATGCTTTTTTTCAATTTAGGGTATTGTGTTTTAAGAAGGACTTTAACCAACTACAGTATGTCCAAGGGAGTATAACCTGGATTAGGAATAGTCTGTGAATCTTGTCCTACTGACAATAGTAGTTGAATCTGGATTTCTAAAATTAAAAAAGAAGAGGGTCATGTAGGATAGGATGGAAACCTTTCATTGTTTTAGGGATGCCAGTGGACAAAAATAAGTTTATTTCATTTATTTTTAGAAAGCAAACGAGGACCAGCTAAATTTTTTCTGGAAGGAACATGTTTTATCAAGAAATTTTTTTAATAAGAATTAGTTTGAAGGATTCCAGAAGATCCTTCCAGAAACAGAATAATCTGGCTTGAAAGGTAGTAAATTATCAGTCACCGAAAGTATTCAGTCATCTGGAGATGGCCAGTGCCAAGACGTCTATATATAGTTCCCTTCATTGGGTAAAAAATGTGATATATTGAAATGTTAAGAGTTTTCTAAAAGTCTTAAAGAATTCTAACAGTAACATAGAGAATGAAAGGATTTAGGATTTGGGGGGAAATGCCCTGGAAGGAGCAATCAAAGATATTAGCAAGACCATGTCCTGCAGAGTGAGAGATTATCCAAGTCATTCATTTGTCCTGTTCCACAGGGAGCTGATTTAACTGACCTTGATTAGGGCTCAGATAGATGTATGTATTTTAAAAACTCTTCCCAGGTAATTCTAGAGCATATAAATGGTAGAGATCTGTGATCTAGCTAAAGTATTTAGCAATATTGTTCACTATCCTTTTCCAGATCTTTATAATTTCTAGCATTTCTCAAAATCCTGAGCTTTACATCAGACTTCCTGACAAAGAGGATGACATAAATTCTTCTGAAGAATGCTAACGCCAAAGCACCAAAGAGTTATGGACCCATCACAGACTTTCCCACTGTCTGCGCTTGTCAGACAGCAATGATCGTACCTCAAATTGATGCAAATTATGTGGATGGGAACATTACACTACATGTAAAAGACTTCTCCAATTTCCCCGTTGCATGATTAATTGGAAGTAGTTGGTAGCTATGCCAGATACTGCCCAGTGCTTACCATGCATCTATCATTTTGCACAGGCAGCTGGTACCTAAAAGGGGCATCACCTTTGCTTGGTGGGAGTGTGGAAAGATACTAAAGGAGTTTATATAAAATTATTCTTCACTGTAAGCTTGAGCAGCTGAACACTGAAAAGTTTCCCTCTTTTTAGGAGATTAAAATAATTATAAAAACAAAAAGAACAGTTAACATTTATTGAACACATCTTAACAATGTTTTAAATTAGCATATTGCATTAATTTATCCTTTTAATCATCACATCAATCCTATGGAGTGCCATTTTCTCCCCTCAGGTACACAGGCACAAACTGAAGCTCAAAGAGGCTGAATGAATTTCCCCAGGTCTTAAAACTAACAAGTGGCATTGCCATGATTAAAACTCAGAATGTCATCACTTAAAATTCCTCACCCTGCCTAACCCTTACAGGTCTCTAGAGTGGTTTCATCAAAAAAAATGAAATCTGTTGAATAACATCTAGTCCAAGTCTTCATATTGTAGATGTGGTATGTCTATTTTTCATTACTATAACAGAATAACTGAAGCTGGAAAACTTTATAAAGAAAAGAGGTTTATTTATCTCATACTTCTGGAGTTTCAGGAGCACATCTAGTGATAACTCTTTTGCAGCAGAGTCCTAAGGTAAAAAGTGTGATATATTGAAATTTTAGTGTTTCTAAAAGTCTTCAAGATTTCTAACAGCAACATAGAGAATGAAAGGATTCAGGATTGCAATAAGATGGCAAGATACAGGGGGAGTGCAATCATGTATGTATATGTATGTGTGTATATGTTTTAGTTTCTCCCATTTTTTTATGAAATTATTAGAATTTAGTTATGGGGGGCTCACCCTGATGATCTAATCCTAATTATCTCCCAAAGCCCCATCTCTAAACTGTAACCCAATTAGGTTACCTTCTCATTCCTTCTCAGTAGGGATTCTCAACACATCAACCCTTGAGGGACATAGTTAAGCCCTATCCAAACCATAGTGGAGGGGAGCATGACAGATTTGTCAAGCAGATGGTCCCAAAGGCCTGGTCACCATGCAGCTAAGCAGATTGAGAAACCTGAGACCTGAACATGGATGCTGTAATTGAGTCCTTGGCACCACTTTCATGTCATTCAATCAGCTCATTCCTCATCAGTAAGTGGGATTACATGTAGTGAACAAAACCAAATCAAAACAGAATTTATAACAGAGACTAACCAGTCATTTGTATTTTGACTCTGTATGCTGCAAAGTCTTTCCTACCCTACCAGGGTAGGGTAGGACCAGGGTAGTGATAATTTAGGTAGGAAAGTTTAACTTCAAGTTTAACTTTTGCTAGCTGTCAATCCCTACACACTGACTTTCTTTTATATTCTTTATCCAATCTTTTAAAACAAAACAAAAAAATCTAGTCCTAGGAGCCTTACTTTGTGAGTAACACATTGATTTGAGTTGAGGTATCAGATTATCTAATGGTAGTTGAATGGGAGGACCCGATATCTTCAATCCTTTCCAAATTAATTTATAAAACTAGCACAATTCTAATCAAAATTGTACTTTTCACTTAGGTCAAATGATTCTAATGCTCTTCTAGAAGAGTTAACAGAAATACACTTTTAAGTTGTTTTTGAACAAGAATAGGGGAGGTTTATACTAGCTTATATCTAAAATTATTATAAAATTTCATAAGTAAATTAATGGCATGAAAATAGAAAGGTAAATGAAAGACTATTTGTGACTTTATTTTAGACTTGAGCATCTTTGGATTTTTATGTATAATGGAATTTGACTCCTTGGAAATTTGGAAATAGGGACTTTATAATCAAATTAAGTCCATCTAAATGTTGATGGTATTTTATTTTGGAATTTTTAATTTATTATTGCAATATCTTCATGTTGTATTTAACCTTGGGGCAGAATCTCTGATAATGTATGTTGAAGAATGTAGCTGGACAAAACTTGGGATGGAACAGGGGTTTTCAACTCCAGTAGAAGGGTCTTCCTGTTGATTTGATTAATGTGCTATTGATCTACTTCAGAGTCTTTTGGAAGCAAACTCTAAACTCCCTCCAAGAAGAATACCTTAAGGGCAGCAACCTGGGGAGGGCAAGGAGCAGCCTTGAGCAGGTAGAAGCAGTGGTCTCCTGATGGAGGTGGTTCCTTCTTCAGGAGGTAGCCTCGCCCCCTTCTCCATGGATAGGCCCACTGGACTTACAGAACTAGCCTGAGCAATGTGCAAACTGCCTATGAACCCAACAGTATATTAGGGATTTCCCCACATTCCTGGAATTCCTTATAGGATGATTTGTCTCTAACCACTCCTGGCCTCTCAGTCATTCCACCCCTGGAAAAAGGGAATAATTTATCTGATTAGTACTTTTGGAGAGAATAAACTTACTAGACTCAGCACTCTGCTTTTTAACTATTTAGTACTAGCTACCTATGGGAACCAAAGTTTTCCTCTAAACCACCAGTCTGTAAGCCTTTTGAAAAGTCATTGGTAAATTATAATTATACATAATAGTGGAAATCATTGTTACATATTTGTACATGCACATAATATAACAATCCAATTTGTTCAGTTTTATTCCCCAGTCTTATCAGGAATTGCAACCTCTGGAAAGAGAAATTTCCTGGACTGAATACATTTAATTTTGGAGTTTGGCTAGTAGAACCCATTTGGTTCTCTGACTAAACTGCATCCTCTAACACACCCATTAACAATAATAAAGGTAACATTTTAACCCCCAGATGCACTACGAATCTGATGTCTCAATTTATTTAAAACCCAAGTAGGCAAGAGGGTATTACACACTTATCAGGCCTCTTCAAGTGCTCCAACAATAGTGTTTTATAAAGGTGGCTTCTTGGCCTTTCAAATTAGATACTCACTGTGTGTTCCATGGAGCATTAGTTTCTTTGGTGCTAATAGATGCTGTTTGTAAAAAGGATTATGTAGTTAAATGCAATTCTAGGTAAAGCAAGATAAAACAGTATCTTTCCTGCAGGACTTCTTGAAGGCTTTAAATGGAAATATGTTCTGTGAATCTTAATGTGGAAATAGATTTTGCAGTATTGTTTGAAAAATATATATATTTTTTTATGTATAATATATATAAATATATTATATTTTTTTATATATAAAAATCTTTTTCTAGAATTCCAAAGTATGAGTATTCCATAGAACACATTTAGGTAAATATGAATAATTTCATAAATAATGTTGGGTAAATTGTCAACTTGCAGAGAAAGAAAACAAAATAGAAATAGCTACTAATGCTGCACACAAAACTAAATTACAAATGAATTTTAGAAAGACCAAAACTACTAAATATTGGTAAATATAAAACAGAAGGGTAAAAATTTCCCAAACATTCTAACCAAGATAGAACCAAAACAGAATAATATATTTAATTTATCTAATATTAAAATTTTACATAAATTACAATAAAAAATGTTTCAGGAGAAGGGGAAAAGCAAGTAAAGAACTAGGAAAAAAAGAAATATTTTGGAGGATACATGACAATGGTTTACTATTTTAGCAACTCTCACAAATGAACAATAAGAAAATAAAGGTGAATACTCAGGAGTGAAATGAGAGAAGGGTATGGGGAATAAAACTGAATTATTAATCCCAACCTAGGATTAATAATTATGAGACCAAATATGATTTCACTGGTAGTGAAAACGGCAAACAAAAACAAGGTTTTTATTTTGTAAGCTTTACTATTATTCTTTGCTCCAGTAAAAAGAGAATACTTTCTTATACTATTGATTATGGGAATGTAAATTGGTAGATATAACTTTTCTGAGGGACCAACTTAACAGTATGCTCAGAAGTCTTTAAAATGTACATAATTTTTGACTCAGCAATTCTACCTCCAGAAATTCATTCTAAGGAAATGATTACTGACGCTTGAAAAGATTTATATTTAAGCATAACCACTTTATCACTACTTAGAATAACAAAATGGGAATATCCTTCATGTCCTCTAATAAATATGATAAATTCATGAGCTGGAATACTATGCGGTCATTAAAAATTATGTTGTATAAGAATATTTAATGATCTGGGAGATAATAATATAGTAAGTGAAAAAGCATTTTATAAGACCAGAAATAATATATAATCACTTTTTTATTGTAAAATACATACAGTAAAAAAGACTATGCACTAAAATATAATTAGTGCCTACATCCTAGTAGGTGGGATCATGAGCAACCCTTTTCTCTTTGGGCTTTAAAATACTTTGCAGTTTTTCTGAGATTGCAATCCATTGCTTTTTGCAATCAAGGAAAACTTAAAAAATAAATTACAAAAGATTATATATGTAAAATTATATCTTACAAAGATTGAACTATGTGCATAATTTATTAAATATTATAATAAATGAAACATTCACCTATTAAAAATTTAAATGACCTGGATCATGATTTTTATAGTATTGTTATAGAGGCCAAAATAATATAAATCAGTGTTATTTGTAGCGCAAATTCTTTCAACAATTACTCTTGGGTTTGTAGTGTCCAAATGAATGTCACATATGGACCATGAAAGATACCCCTTTTCAGATTACAAGCATGCAAAAGCATAAGTCAAATTATTTTCTGATGTGATCAGACTTTGCAAATTCAGACTTCTTAAGCAATCCATGAAGTCCAAATTTTACTGTCAATTCAGCTAGAACAACTATCAGCACCCCAAGCTGCATCTAAACTACCCATATTATCTGCACATCACCACGATCATATCTGTTCACTCAGAATCTAGGGATAAAGAATTAGTGGAAAGGAAAACAAAATTGTCCCACTTGGATATCTCAGATTATAAAACATAGAGGGTAAGACTCTGGAGTCTTCAGATAGCCTGAAAAAGATTGTCTCCAATTCAAAGTGGAAATACTCTGTTTATCTGGTCAGGCTCCTATTCTCCTGTTATGTTCCGAGAAGCCATGTCATTTAAAGCTGTTTCTTTCTACCTCTGTTTCTTTTAAAGCACATCTGCAGGATTATATTCCATGCACTGACAGGGATGCTTTCAAAAGCTCAGAATCAATTCTTCAATCATTCCACTTTCTTAGCTGTGATTAAAAACATGTGTCCCCTAATTAAGCTAATGAGAAATTGTTAATTGGCACAAAGCCCCCCTCTGTGCACACTTGTGACTGTCACCTTCATTTTGACAGGAGAAAGGATCAAAATCAAGGGCAGAGAGTTTTTAAGTGACTTCAATATTGAACTTAAGGACAGGAGCTTCATTTGGGAAGTGAGAGCTGTCTGTTGCAGGACCTGCGGGGAGGAATCAGGAGTGCCATTTCTGTTCATTTCATAGGGAAGCAGATGGAAGAGAGGCAATCAGGCAAGAGTTGATAAGTTGATATTTTTTTCTTCCTCACAGAAATAATGGTATGCGATGCTCTTATTTGCTTATTATATAATGATGAATCCAGAGGAGAAGCCACTGCAAAATAGGAATGCAGTCCTCTCAGGAACTCTCCCTGTTGGCCTATCTGGTATCTTCTTGGTCTTTCATTATTTCACCTTATCCTGCACCCAAGGCTCCTTATAGATGGGAGGTGTATGCTTTGCCAGAGGATATACATATTTCTACAAGATTACTTTTCACATTTTGCTACAATTTCTGTTTGGGGAAAAACAGAACTCCTTACTTGCTTGGTTTGTTCCTAGTTTTCTTGGTGTATCTCTGTAAACAAAAATGATTCATCCCCAAAGTTCTGAAACCATATGAGGATGAACATATGTCCTGCAAGGAGGTTGGACCTGAGTTTCTGAAAGATCATAGATTAAACCTTAAGAAACCCAGCAGGCCACCGCTGAGGACTGAGAGTACTTGAACGTGGGCTTGTATAGAGCAGATGGTTCTAGGAGACAGAACTCCGTGCCTTACCTTAGTCCAAACTCAAGACCTGGGTTGACCCTTTCAGAAAGAGACAAACCTGAGGGCTCAGGTAACTGAAATTATCAGGAAAACTCTGAAAATATCTGAGTGTAGTAAATGCACATGAGCAAGATCCAGTATTAATATCTGAAAGTTCACTAATTTATGAATCATTGAAGCACAACGGTTGTGGTGAAGACCGGCTGATCTGGGGTTCCCTTTCTCAGTCTCCTGACTGAAGCAAATACTCAGTAGGCTTGTCACTCACCTCAGAGAGAAAAGAACACTTTATAGTTTGGAGAATGTGCACCTCTGGGGATGGGTTGCAGTAAGCCATTCGCCTAACTGGGTGCGTGGGTTTGGTAGCAACTCAGACTGTTCAACTCACGGTTCTTATGAATAATTTGGTGAGAATAGGGAAGGTCCGTAAGGAGAAAGTTGTTTTAGTACCAGGAGCCAGAGACACAGGACAGGGGCAATATGGTAGCTGTGAGTAGTGTCGTTGCTCCATCCAGTTCCATGTATCTTGTTTGAGTTCAGAGGGATGATTTCACACAGGCTCTGAGAATCCAGGGGTCATTGGATTTGTGTGAGTTGCCCCGCATTTGCTGCCTTCCTTTAATGCATGCTTGGCCTGAATAAAATGAATAGCATCCTCAGCAAGATTTTCCTAAAGCCTGCCCATGCATGCTGCACTGAGCAGCAAGACGTGACTTGAACCTCCTCAGGCCTCTCAGCCTGCATCCGTTACATGGGGCATTTGTTTTCCTGTAGTTCCCTCCAGATTGGTTCCATGAGCACCAGCCTCACAGCTCCAACTACACAGTGGCCTTAATGCTCTCCCTCTCTAGTGCCACTACCCCTTGTCAAGGTCTTCAGCTCAGCAGGCAACTATGAATAGTGCCTTCCTGCCACTTCTGATGCAGGTGCCCACTGTGGAGCATCAGCATCTTTACTAGAGGCTGTGTCCCCAGAGAGAGGCCACTCCTGCAGTGGTCAGGATGGAACCTCTCCACTCCATTTGCTGCCATCCCTGTTTAGCTGTGCTGGGCAGCTGCTTGTCCTTCCCTGCCCTGCAAGCCTTTTCCCCTGTGCATCTTTCTATTGTCAGTTAATTTTTGAAAACCTCTGCCAGGGCAAGGGGAAATTTCCAGGCTACAAAACAAACCAAAACAAATTGGAATAAAGACCAAATAGGTCATGTTTGGGAACTGATTTGAAGAAATCCCATTCTTTTACTTCACTGCTTACCAGAGGAACAAGGAAGAGATGAGCAGATGTACGTAAAAGTGTTTTGTCAACTCTAAAACGCTCAGTGAATAGGCTGAAATTTGCTGACAGTATCAGAATAGGCATTCTTACACTAAAGAGGATAAACGATGATCTGTCTACTTTGAAATGTCTACTAGCTCAAGTTCCCAAACGCAGTCATTCCAAATCTTGTCCACTACAAATAAACAGAGCTAATGACCATGGGTTTGGTGTCCATGAATGGGTCTCTCTTGGCAAAGAGGCAGGGCTGACCAGGAACAAGAAACAAATCGCTAATGATCCAAGCATAAAACAGATGTTTTTTATTTACTCTAAAAAACACAAAGAAAGGGTACAGTTGGGTGTGGTGACACACACCTGTAATCCCAGTGGCTTCAGAGGCTAAGGCAGGAGAATTGCAAGTTTGAGGTCAGCCTCAGATTTAGTGAGATCTTGTTTTAAAAAAATATAAATAAATAAAAAAGGCTGAGGATGTAGCTCAGTAGTAAAGCACTCCTGGGTTCAGTCCCTGGCATCAAAAAAACAAAAAGGTACTGAGATAAGTAAGTCTGGACTTAGATTTACAGAGACTTACATTTGTTTTGTTTTGAATGTAGTGAAGACTCTATTTCTCCCATTGAATCTGTTCCATACTTAATAAAGAGTTGCCTACTATTATTGAATATCTTTAGTTCCTTTAACAGGTTCTCTACTCCCACCCTCTGAGAGGCAGAATTCATAAGGCCTCTGAAACATAGGTTCTAACTTTCTGCTTTCACTCACCCATTAAAACCTGCTGGCTCCTTGTCTTGGGGTTTTTTTTTAGCCAAAGGTTGCTACCAGACCATTTGTATATGGAACTCCTCTCTGGTTACTAGATCCTCCTGTGGATGCTGTGTTTGGGGTCAACTCAGATTTAAGCTCTGCCTGTAAGAGTCAGTGCTATAACACCCCTGTGCCCACTATGGACTTCCACTCCCTATGCTGGATCAGAAACTGAGGTCTTGTGTTGACATGGAAGAAGAGTTTAGACAATTCTACACTTTGATTTCAACTTGTAAGAGTAGCAGGTAGAAAAGACCCAGTATATCACCCTAAATCCAGGGCAGGTCCAGGGAAAAAACATGCCCACTGCATCAACTTTGCTAGAGATGTAATGACAGTAACTGGGTCCAAGTGCAAGAACGTGGATGTCATGCATTCTGTTCAGGCCACATGAGTATTGCAGGAAAACAGACAAGGCAAGGCAACCAGTAGATGGTCCTTGACTCCTTAGTCCTCTTGCTGAAGCCACTGGGTATTCATGCCACCAAATCTTTTTTGAAGAACTTCATGAGTACCCTTCAGCAACAAATTCTGCCCCTATTAATCTTGGTAGGTCGACTCCGAAGATTTCTGTGGTGACAAGAACAGAGCATAAAGGCAAGAGCAGAGAAAGCAGAGTGGCAATTCCCAGGTCTTTATGGCTGGCAGCCTTTAGTTCTACAACGATGCTTTACAGCTAAGGGAAGGTTTCTCCTCTGACACCAAGACATGCCCTCTCACTAAGCATAAGTGAATGGAGACCAGTTTCCCAAGGTCAAGGCCAGCAGTTGATTGGCATTTCTGTATGTGATCTTTAAATCACTCTGTAAGGACCACCATCCAACCATATCCCAGGAGGAGCTAGTCCTGTGGCCCACAGGCATCCCACTCCCAGTTCTGAAGCAGTCTTTACCCCCTTGTTTTAAAGAATTTTGACCCCAGAAGGGTCATAACACAGCCTTTCAACAAATTATCTTTGAGCACTTATTATGTACTAGGCTCTGTTCTCAACCCTAAGGATATAGCAGTGAACAAAACAAGCAAAAACCCTGCCCTCCTGGAAAGTCCAGGTTGGTGGAAACAGAATGAGTAGAATATACAGTATATTGGAATATAGTGAGTATTATGAGGGAAGATAAATAGGGAAGGTGGGTGGAGAATGCTAGCAGGGTCATGGGATAATCAAAGAAAAGACATCAAGGATTTGCTGAGAAGGTGATGTTTGAGGCTGGAAGGAAATGAAGTCTCTGGAGTGTTCTAGCTGTAGGGATGTGTGAGCCACCGAAGTGGCTGTAGTCCTGCCATTCTCAAGAACCCAAATTGACGAAATCCCAGGAAATGAGTTGGTACATGTAGGGCTTGAGTGTGTAGAGTGAAAAACCTCTCCCACCCTTAGGCTGCGTGTATGGGTTGGGGAGCGGTGAAGACAAAAACAAGGAGACCAGGTGGGGTCTACCATAGGAATATCAGTGGGAGATGAGGGTAGTATGTACCATGTATAAGATGCTATCAGAGGAATACTAAATGTGGATGGATTTTAAACATATTTTGAAAGTAAAGTCCAAAGGATTTGCTGCTGTCTCTGATGTGTCAGAGGGAGAAAGAACATCTCCTCTGCTAACCCTCCCAAGAGATCTCAGGGTGCCCAGGTAGCCTGCAAATTCATAATAGATCCTGAACTTACAAGTAAGGCTCCCTCTCACCTCCTCAGCTCTCACTCTGTGCCAGATGGGACTCTAGTGACTTCAGGGAAAACACAGGGATTAGATAATAAGTCACTGGATACTATAAAATTCACACGACCAGGAGAAGATGAATTAAGCCACTCGGCAAGGCTTTATTGGAAGGCGAGCCCTCGGACCAAATCCCTCCTCCATCAGAGCGGGTCGGGAGAAATGGCGTCGGAGATTCCCTGCATAGAGAATTTCAAGAAAACCCGGTCAGGAAGGGGAGGGGCTGGGTACAGGAAGAGAAGGCCATAGTCCTTCCTGATGGGTCAGGAAAACTCGCTGATTGACAGGAGGCGTGTCCACTAGTGACGTCACATCTGGCTTGCAGCTCTGCTGACCAGCTTCCTTATTTGGGCATCTTGGACCCTGACCAAACCTGACAGATACAAACAAGTTAAATGAGGAGTCATAAAAGATGATCTTCCTTCCAAAGCTTAAAAACATACGCTTTCTTTTGTAGGTGTTAACCAAGTGTTCAGAAGGGATCCCTTGCCCAGATTCCATAGGACTCTGTGTATCAGGAGCCCTTAGCTCTTCAGTCTCCTATTCACTTCTTTATTCTAGATATACTAGGAATCCTAAATTAACTACTTATTCTTTCTTTTCTTTCTTTCTTTCTTTCTTTCTTTCTTTCTCTTTCTTTCTTTCATGGTACGGGGGATTGAACCCAGTGGTGCTTTACTACAACTACATTCCCACCCGCTTTTTTAATTTTTAATTTTTATTTTGAGACAGGGTCTTCATAAGTTGCTGAGGCTGGCCTTGAACTTGTCATCCTCCTACTTCAGCCTCCTGAGTCCATGGAATTATAGGCATGTGCTATGGTGCCTGGCTACTTATTTTTGTTTGTTTGTTTGTTTGTTTGTTTTTGAAAGTGGGGGAGTTTATGATCTTCCCTGTAAAGGGCAGAAAATAGTCAGTCTTATTACAGTACTCATAAAAGAAGTTACGTTAATCAACAAGAGAGCTGAGGGAGACTAGGGAGCCATAGGCGGGGAGCAAGGCACATCTGAAATGTTCTGAGCAGCTTTGTTTGTTCCACGCCCTTCCCTGATCAGTGATCACCGCAGTATTTCTGCTCGCGTCAGCGACTTTTCAGCTCATCTTTCTTTCTCACAGGTAGTTTTGAAACCTAATTTCAACCTGTTTGGATGAGATGCCAGCACTTGACTGCAGCCGGGCCTCCGCAGCAATCTGGCACTCTGTCCTGGCCAGTTTGGCTGCATTCTGCTCAATGACAGATAAAGGAACAGGGTTCGCAGGGAGCAGGAAACAGGTGTCTCCTAGAGCTGCACAGTAGCTCTGGTACAAATTCTTTGCTAGGGGACAGTCAGTTTCAACAGATTCACCCACCTCAGGAGAGGCAGGAGAATTGCCTTTATGTGCCCAGACAAAAGGAAACACTTCTTGGAAGAAATACCAGGCCTTGAAATTGGCTTTCCATCTCTTCTATTGTAAAGTGAGAAGATGTGCATCTCCTTGCCCTGAAGATAGCACAGTTGTAAGCAAGGTCCCCCTCAGAAGCTCAGCCCCATAATGTTCATTTAGGGGTGGGAGCAGCCTCTTTCTTCTTTCCTCTTCTCCCTCCACCTTCTGGTATTCAATGAGGTGGAATGTGTAAAGCCTTTGAAAAGATAACCACCACCACACTTGACTATAATGCATGCCCATAATTGAATGGGGACAGGCAGGGCAGAAGCAGCTAAGAGTTGGGCCTTTTTCTCCTCCAAGCAAAGATTTCACAAAGCATTTGGAAGGGGGAGGGGGCAGGGGAGACTGATCAGATTTCTGAAGTGTTTGAGCAGCTGTAAGCTTATGCATATGAATAGAGGCTGTGGGTACAAAGCCAACAGCCCCAAGCAAAGGCCATTTGACTACACCAGAGGGAAGATGCACACTGTGGGGGGGAATGGGGAAATAATAAAGGTTGTATTAAAATGGTGAATAATGGAATTCAGAGGTTACCGTCAGCCAGAGTTGAAATGGAATATGAGATTCTCGCTTTCATTCTGTCTTAAGCCATGGTGCACTGCTGATGTGGTTTATTAAACAGCTGTTGCAATCCATGCCCCAGAGGCAGATGCATTCAATGGGGTGGGAAGAAAAAATTCCAGTAGAGACAGGCACAGCAACTGGTTTCACTGAAGGCTCCCCAACTGCTAGTCCCTTCCCATCCTCGCACTTCCTGTTGGAAGGAAATAGATAAGGAATGGGAAAATGAGCAAAAGAAGAAGATAAGTGAATTACAGAAGAAATACAGTCTTGAAAGAAATGCTAGTTCTTTTCTTTCCACAATGCTAGTTTAAAACGTATCTGGTAAGCAACTAATGTAGTCCACAGTGGGCTACATTGATACACACACACACACACACACACACGCATGCACACACACATGCATGCACACACACACACGAGCGCTCTCACATGCATACACACACTGTGAAGTGCATAAAGATAAACCATGGCAGAAAACAGAGAGAATAGGAAGGGTTGGTGAATGGCGAAGGGCTCAAATGTTTGGCACTCCCAAATCCGTGTTGAAACAATTTTCAAAGCAATAGTACTAAGAGATGGTCCTGTAGAAGATGATTATGTCATGAAAGCTCCTCCTTTGTAAATAGGATTAAGGTCTTTATAAAGAAGGTTTCACATCACATTTGGCCCTTTCCCCTTCTGTGTGAGGACAGTGTCGGTGTCATGCCACACACACACACACACACACACACCCCGCTTGGAGGAGGCAGTGACAAGGCCCCATCTTGGAAGCAGAGAACAGATCTCACCAGACAACAAACCTGTGGGTGCCTTTATCTTAGACTTCCAACCTCCAAAACTGTGAGAAATAAAATTCTGTTCTTTGTAAATTACTCAGTCTCAGGGTTTGTGTTATAGTAGACAGGTTTAACCACTTAAAATAACTTTAGATCCCAATGGCCTAGGAGGTGGCACCAGAGAAATCTACATGAACAAGCTTCACTAACCAGTCTTTATCTGCCATTCATTTTCCCTCCTTCAAGCTGACACCCCTGGACACTCAAAGTCCTTTTCCTTTGTCTTGTCACCTCTTGGAAATGTTACTCTTTTTTGATGAAGGTGCTAGGAGATAATCTATGGATGCCCCCCCCCATACATAAAATACCTGTTAATAAACTTTTATTCTTGTTAAATTTGTCTTTTTTAGGGGGGTTCCTAATAATTTTTTAGGGGGGTTCCTAATAATTCTTCTTTATTCCAACGAAGAATTTACGAGGGTTGAGGAAATTTTATTTTTTCTTCCCCTAAAAAGGTATGCAAATCTTAGCCACACATGATATTGAGTGAAAAAAGACAAGAGGGGACCTGGAAAGGCAGGTTTGGGCAAACTGAAGAAAGCCCTTGAAAGCCATTTCATGGGATTTGAATGTGATTTTAGAATAAAGTGAATCCTCAAAGGATTTTAGGCAAGACTCAATCAGATTCATATTTCAGAAGGACCTCTTTGGCTTCTGTGATTAAAAAGGAGAACATTAATGGACTCATACAATTGTCCACTTGTGCAAATGTGACAGTGTACTGTATCAACGAAACTGCCACTGACATAAAAACAAAACAACAGCAAACATCTTACTGGTACCCTCAGCAGGGATTGTAGGACCCCAGTCTCTTCTTTGTCTCTTTCATTCTCAGTCGTAAGGTGAGTGGTGTTGCTCTGCCACACATCCCATTATGATGTGCTGTTTGGTGAATGGTCTAAAAGCAACAGGGCAAATCAGTCCTGAACTGGAATCTCCAAAACTATGAGTCAAAAACAACCTTTTATATTCGTAAGTTGTGCTTTAGTCAGCTTTTTTTCACTACTGTGACCAAAAGACATGACAAGAACAATTTTAGCAAAGGAAAAGTTTACCTGGAGGCTCACAGTTTCAGAGGTCTCAGTCCATAGATGGCCGACTTCATTGCTGTGGGCCTGAGGTGTGGCCAAATATCATGGTGGAAGAGTTTGGCAGGGGAAATCAGCTCAGGACAAGACACCAGGAAGCAGAGTATCACTCACCAAGAACACAATGTATACCTTAAAGTTACATCCACAATGACCCATGTCTTCCAGGCACACCCTACCTGCCTATAGTTACCACCTAATTAATCCCTATTAAGTGGATTAATGTACTGATTAGGTAAAGGTTTTCATAACCCAATCATTGAACCTCCAACCCCTCTTTCGTGTTTCACGCGTGAGCTTTTAGGGGATGCCTCATATCTAAACTATAACAAGTTGATTATCTCAGGTATTTGTTAGAGTAAAAGAAAATTGAGTAATGCACAGAGCCACCACAGAAACAATGACTAGTAGACCTTGTATCCCAGGGAGGGCAGCTAAAGGAGAAGGTCACTGGGAATAAAAATAAAGCTCCAGAAGCAGAGTGTGCCTATGGCTATAACTGGCTCCCACTCAAAACGTCAGTGGTCCCAAAATCAGAACCATTTTTTTTTTTTGCGGGGGTAGGTACCAGGGATTGAGCTCAGGGACACTCAACCACTGAGCCACATCCTCAGCCCTTTTTATATTTTATTTAGAGACAGGGTCTCACTGAGTGCTGCTTTTGCTGAGGCTGGCTTTGAACTCGCGATCCTTCTGCCTCAGCCTCTGGAGCCACTGGGATTATAGGCGTGAGCCACCTCACCCTGCTTCAGGGCAACTTTTAAAAAGTGCCTAAGGACTGACTAAGAGTACCAGGAGCTTTGAAAGATTTTGAATTTCACTCTCAAGCTAGATAATAATTATCTCCAGTTTTAAAATTCCTTAAAATAGTATGGCTTTTACTTCTATTCACAAGTAGGTTTAACAATTTTTATGATAGCATGCTATTTAATTGTTAATTACATCATTATTTTATTATCCAGAAAGGAGAAATTCTTTGTATGCTTTAACATTTTTTTTAATTCCAGAAGGAAAAGAAATTAGACCGTTACCTTTTTTTTTTTTAAATAAAAAGAGAGAAAATGTCTTAAATCAGCCCATTTTGTGCTTTAGTCTTTTCTCAGGAAGTGCTGCATAATAAAGAAATTGTGTAATTAGGAATAAATGGCTTCTAATGTGATACCTTATTTTGTTCTATAAAGGTGTTCAAGTATTTCATAACTCTTTTTAAATGTACTACATTTGAGTTTTTTCAAAATTAGAAATGTACTTTTGGAAAAATTACACCAAATAAATTTTGGACCAAGATTTTTCCCATGGATATTATTCCCATATCCTATCCACCCTACACTTATCCATGCCAAATTCAGTATTTTCAGAAATTTTACAGAGATAGTACAAATTATTCTGCTTATGTCTGGCTTTGACTAGCCCATTACAGTTATTGTCATTTAGTTTTCCTTTTCTGAGCAGATTAGGGATGACTAGAGAAAACAATTGGTGAACATAGATGTATCTTTTTTCCCATTTCTATTTCAGTTTAGAAAAGTAAGATGTTTGCTGTTGTTTTGTTTTTATGTCAGTGGCAGTTTTGTTGCTACAGTACATTGTCACATTTACACTTTGTTTAATAAATTAGAGTCCCATTCTGATTGACTCATTAAGTGGAAACATTAAATTTACCTGCCAAGTGTAGGAGAGAAGAGGGATGGGGTACACAGCTTAGGGAGAGGTAGAGATGGTTATTGCAATCTTTCTGGTAAGAGTGCCAGAATTTCATTTTTTCATTTTAAAGCAAGGTCTGGTTGATTAGATTAACTCTATCAGATGGGTAATCCTCTTTATACGTTCCTTTTTGCTTTCTTCTGGTACTAGTGATTAAACACAAGGAAAGGAAGCTCTATCACTGAGCTATATCTCCAGTCCTTTTATTGGTTTGTTGGTGTGTGTGTGTGTGTTTGTTTCAAGACAGTGTCTCTAAGTCATTCAGGCTGACCTTGAATTTACCATCTTCCTATCTCTGCCTCCCAGAAGCTGGGATGATACTCTGACACCAATTTCCTAGTTGATCCTAATGAGGTCTTCAGTTTAGGAGAGCAATGGCTACACCCACTTGCCAAGGGGATCCTTAGGAACAGTGTTCAGTCTGCCTGCCAGTTTTTCCATCTGAATAAGAAGAGGATTGTCCCTGAATTACCCATCATTCCCAGGAGTATTGGCATGAGAAAGTGACATAACAGATGTGAATGCATTTAGAAAGCAAAAGCTATATACAAATGCAAGAGATTCTTAGTTTTTATTACAGAGATTCATCTACTCCTGCCACATTATGACAGCATAAGCCCTATTAGCTACATGCATTATAATAATCTATTATTGGCAGAATCAGCCTTGGGTGGTAGCAGCTGGCCTTGACTATTAGAATAGTAATCTGTTGGAGATATGATAGATAAAATATGGTTGCAAAGAAATGAGACTGGTTAGTGTGTGCTACCTGTGGAAAAACTAGTCTTGGTTCTGAGCCCTGAAAATTCTTCCAAAACAACCTGCGTCTAAATCAGGAGAGCCGAGCCATACTGGAGAGAATATTAGGCTTGATGGTCAAAGTCTTGTTATCTGGATTAAACTATGCTACTTACTAACTGAGCAAGAACTTTCTGTTAAAATAAGACCTGAAATAATTCTTCAAGAGACCTACTCATATCATGAGTGAACTGTTGAGTTAGGCTGGTAGATGTTGGGCTCTTTAAATGCTGAACTACTGGCAATTAATAAATCTGGAGCTATGGATATAGCTCAGTCGGTAGAGTGCTTGCCTTGCATGCACAAGGCCCTGGATTCAATCCCCAGCACCACAAAATACATAAACAAACAAACAAACAAACAAATAAATCTGAATTCAAATGAAAGGTAGATTCTTTTTATTTTCCATGTGCTTATTTATTAAATATAAATACTAAAACATTTTAGAAAAGAGAAAAAATACTATTACTCTCGGGGTTTAGATTCCAGTAAAGGAGAGTGAATTAGCCCCGCTGAGGTGACTATAATAAACTACCACAAACTGGTTTCTTTAAACAGCAGAAATTTATTCATTGGTAGTAGTAGAGGCCAGTCTAAAGTTTTTGAAATTGCCAGGGTCACATTTCTTCTCTCCAGATATTCTGGGTAGAACTAATATCTTGCCTCTTCCTGTTTCTGGTGGCTGCAGCACTCCTTGGTTTGTGGCCACATCTTGCCAGTCTTCAACATCACCATCTTCAAATCTCTCTCTATACTGTATTTACCTAGTCTTCTCTTCTATGTGTGTTAAATTCCTCTACCTTCCTCTTACACATGTGACTGCATTGAGGGTCTGTCCTGTGAATCAAGGATAATTTCCATAATTGGAAATCCTGAATTCAATCACATCTGCAAAGATACTTTTCCCATAGAAGAAATGTTTGCAGATTTGGGGGAGAAATCATTCTGTCTACCAGCAATTGACAGTTAGCTGATAAGCAACTACATGGTGTTGACCAAGTCAGATGTGCTAGAGAAGAGTAAGGGGGAACTGTGTGTTGGTGTGACATGGAGTTACTCTTTTAAAATAGCATCAGGAAAGGCCTCACTCAAAGGCTGATTGAAGCAAGGGTCTGAAGGAAAGCAGAGAGTAGGCTCTGCAGATGGTTGAAGAATCACCAAAAGGTTTCCTGTAAGATTGGATCCTGATCAACCTGCTCAAACACATTCTGACCTGCTAATAGATCTCTAGTTCTTAATCAGATGAATCTGGAGTACCTAGAGTTATTAACTCAATATCAGAGGAACCTCATGAAAAATAGCCATGAAGTCCTCAGTCTCCTTGTGTCTGGGTCAATTTGTGAAGTAGGAAAAACTTAAAATTTGACAGATGTAGGTTATATATTTCTTTTCTGGAGGAACTATTATTTTCTTTTAGGATTTTTCTTTTGTACTTTCTTTCCTCATTCCCCTTCCCCAATTCTCTATTTATCATTAAGAAATCAGAAACTTTTGTTTTAAGAAACCTCAGTTGGGGCTCTGAAAACATAAAGAAAAGTCTTTCTTAGGTACAATGAAATTCTCTAAAAACTGTAAAACTGTAGTTTACATTGAAATAAATTAGGTTGTCCCTTCTCAATCCTATTGATCTTCTTTAGAATTTCAATTAATATCAGTATTTCTGAAGGCAGCTGTTTCACTCTTCTGTAACTTGGAGGCTAATCTCAGAGAGGTAGTGTCTTCTATCTATCTATATGCCCTATGTGTTGGCTATTTGTGGGCTACACTGTGTATTCATCAGGGCGTTATTCACAGAGAACTGAATGATGTTCTTGCAGTCGCTCTGTGCAATGATCCTATGGCCTCGTTTGAAGAGGATGTGAAAAAAGTTTCCATATACAACCAAAATGTCTCCATTCCCTTTACCTCCTAATCCTATTAAAGTTTCTCATTCTACCTGAAATCTGAACGTCCTCATGAGGGCACACATATTTGTATTTTAAACTAGAATCAGTTATTAACACCTCAATGTGTATTTATTGATTTTTGCAAAATAAGAGCAATTTTTTTCTAATTAGGGATAAGGGTCAGGAAAGGAAGAGATAGCGGATAGTGTGGAAAGAGAATGTGGGCTTCCCAGCCACAGCATGAAAACAAAGAGCCTGAGAGGTTAATCCACAAAGATGGAGAAGCTGGAGGTACTGAATGCTCTGGTTCATTAGGGCAATGTTGCCTTGGTTGGGCATTTTAGTTTTCTGGGCCTCTTTTACTAAGTTCTTATACTATAAAGAGGTTTATATTAAATGAAAAGGTCTCTTTTAGTTGCACAGCTTATGACTTAATAGCTTAATTTATTGAGTGTTTACTTTATGCCAGGCACTTATTAAACCCTTCGTATGCATTATTTTATTTAATCCTTCCAATGACTCCCAGGAGATACTTAGCATTATTATCTCTGTTTTTGAGATGAGGAAACTGAGGCTTAGAGGGATTTAATAAATTGCTTACAGTCTTATAATTCATAAGTGACTAATCCAGGATTAAACTCCATGTCAATTTGATCCTAAAGCGCTTGCCCTTATCCATCACATTCTATGGGGAGAGAGGGGCACACCATATCATCAGAACTGAGAACTGGAGACCCATGTCCTCTGCCCCCTCCACAGCACTGCACCTAATAAAGACTTTCCTAAGTTTTTCAGAACCCCATCTGAGGTTTCTGGCAACATTTAAAAAATCCTTGGAGAATGTGTTTACTTTGATAAATTGCTGGCTTGCTGGTTTAACATACAGTCACTGCCCTAATCCGGGCAGCACAGAGCTTGCATTTAATTGCTCCGGCCCAGCTCTTCTGGCCAATATGATTACAGTTTGCTGCAAACAAGTCTACTAGGGCTGGGTGACACCCATAGATAAGCTGGTCATCAAAGGGCTCCTACTATTAAAAACCACATCATATTCTTACTCTGGAGCTTAGAGGTTTAGCCTTGGGTCCTCCAATCTGTGAATCCTCTGCCAAAGAGATACCATAGCTCAGAGGCAAAGAACACTTCTCAGGGCAGAGCATGAGAACGTCTGTCCAGGAAACCCGCAAAGTCCCCTTGGCTGGAACAAATGCATCTCTTAGCATGGCCCGTCATTTTGATATTTTTTTGACAATTTCTAAATGTGTATAGAAACAACCTGCCTCCCTTTATATTCATGTATTCTGGCACATACGTCTGATTTTCTGCATGGCAGGAGTCAACCAAGAGCCTACTCTCCATCCCTCAGTTCACCGTTTTAATGCATTTCATGATTTTGTTGCTTTGGTGTGCATTTCAAAATGACACATTTGATCAGTTCTTTAGGTAATATTGATGTTTTGCCCTTTTAAATGTGTCATTTGATTTTCTGATGTTATTCTCCATCTGCTTTGGTAACACTTTCATTTAGTCGCAGCTTTTTATTGGGTCCCCAAAGGTTTATATAAAGGAATCTGACTTCAGGGTATTTTATTTTATTTTAAAAATATTTTCCCCATTCTGTGCTCTTGCCTACCCCCAAGTCTGCCTCTGCCAACCTACTTCCTTCGCCTTTTCCCTTCCCCCTCTCCTACCACCTCACCTCCCCACCCACGTTTTTAAACACTGTGAATAAATTTTTGCCACAGCTTCAAACACTAGCCTTTACTCAATCATATTTAAGTATTTCATTGTGTGAGGCCTATTGCCTGGCTTTGGCTGTTCCCTGTGGATTCAATCAAAGAGCAATTTTTAAAAGCAGGTATGGGGAGCAGGCTGATGTTTTACATTTCTGACATGTTTTTATTGCCCCTGTTGATGACATTTCCAAATAGTAATTCCAAATTTTTGAAGCCAGCAACAAAACCCCAGGATAGTCTGTTCTTTTCTTATTGTTTGACTATTTTTTGCTTTCTTTTTCCAGTTCTGAGAGTATTTACCTTACATTCTTGGCAGGTTAATTTCCACATTTCTGATCTCTTAACCCCTTCTTCAAGTACAGTAAATGCAGATGTTATGGGGTCGGGAGACTGATTGAAAAAAAATACATGAAAATTTATTCCTTGTGAAATATCTGAAGAAATCTGAAGGATGGAGTCCAACAAATAATAAAAATACCTTTGTTCTATGTTTACAATTGTTATTGCAGATTGTCTCAAAGTTCATATTATGTACAAAAGAATCATGCAATCTGTGAAAATTCACCTTCTTAAATGTGAAAACACAAACACAGTAACCACTCAATAAATTTTTTTCAGGAAAGACATATTATAAATAGGACCATGAAGAAAGTTAATATCAAGTATCTTGTTTGTCTCATTGATAAAAGCCAAGGATTTACTAATTTGTGGGAAGGTCATAATTAATATTCACAGAAGTATAAAAATCATAGAGCCTTCAATGGTGGGAAATGAAGTAGACCAGTTTGTAGAGGCATAAACTTTGGCACAAATGTGAATAGGTTAAGTTTGTCTTTGGAGCATTTCGTTTCCTTTCTGTACACTTTGTGCACTTATTGCATCTCAAAGTTGCTGGTAAAAAAAAAAAAGTATAGTACAGTGAAAAGAGCATGAATTCTCAAATTAAAATGACAGTATTCGGTCATGATCTCTTCAACTGTCAAATTGCATACTGAGAAACTTTCTGAGTTACTTCCACATCTACGAAAATCAGACTAATATTATTTATTTTCCAGGAAAAGGTGGATGTGATTTCCTAGTATGATGGAACATGGAAATAATGGCGTCTAAGAGTATGCCACATATACTCAGGGATAGCAGCAGCTTTGTCCACTTGGAGGACAACAGGTTGAGGGGGGTATGTCACGAGCTTAGCTGGTGTAGCCATGTGAGCAGAAACCAAGAGCATCCCACGGAAAAGAGGAAACACAGGTCCAAAGGCATAAAATCATTCTCTACTTAAGGGAGGTGACCAGGTGTGAAGACATCAGCAGGAAGACAGGAGTTTGATAAATGACACATTTCTTCAGGATATTACTGGTCTGTTGCTTGCCTTTATTTTTAGCCACCTCCTTTTAAGTACAGACTTGTTTTATTTCCACACATTTTATTTGCCCTTTTAAAGAAAGGCTAACTAAAACAAGGAAATTTCCATTCCTTACTGCTCCCCAACCACAGATCCTCCTCTATTCCAGCTTTATTGTTCTCTATTTATCCCCATCTGTTTCTCCTTCATAGAACTTAAGCTCCATAAAAGCAGCAATTTTTTGCTATTTGTACATTGTTGTGTGCCTGGCACTTAATAGAGATGCTAGTTCAGCTTTGTTAATCAGTAAATATTTGTTGGAAGAACAGATTCAGTGTTAGAGATTGCTAAGGAATAGATCCGTGAAGTTATGGCTTAAAGGAAAATGATTTAATAGCCTTCGGTGACAGCCCCAGACCACCTATACTCATGTATCCCACATTTTTGAGCACAGGTTCTGTGCCAGGCCCTGTGTTATGGTGTTCAAAACCCTCTTGCTAATAGGACCTGGCCTTGGCCTTCAAGAAATCTATACTCTAGAAGGGATATAAGTGAACAGATTATGGTACTATTGTGTTAAAAGGCCATCATAAAGGAATGCACAAATTATCTACTTAAGAAAATGCTATAATTTCTCTACTTTGTATGAAATTCATTATATAAGGAAATCTGAAAAGATTCTCATAATATTTGGTTTACGTAAAAAAATAAAATTCAGTGATGGTAATTCTATTCTGCTGCCCCAAGAAGAGGAAACATGGATTCCCATCATGGCATCTTCTTGGCCTCCTAGAGACATCTGACTTTGATGATTTCTTCACAGAACTTAGAATTGTCCCAGACTATTCATCTATTAGGCTTTCTACCATGCCTCTCATAGTGAAAAATAAAATCCCTCATTCAATGAGAAGAAACAGCTAATTTCTTCCTACTAAGAGTCTTTGAAGTTCAAAAGCATTTAAACATGCTTTGCAATAAGTGGTGACATAAACTCTTTTCGCTGAGCCTTTTACTAACTGGAATTCTTTTAGATGGTACATCAGTACTAAAACCCCCCTAGATAGTCACTCTGATGATATTTTTGAATGCATATCAAAAGCCCCCTGCATGGGGCCTAGGAAAAAAAGAGCCATCCAGAAAAATGAAAATGAAATGTAGTTTAGTATAGGAATTTTTAAATTACATGGTCATTCTTTGGTAATTTTTCTTTTAAAAAATGTAATGAACATAGCATTTTATAGTGCATATTGGTGCCTAATAAAAACCTGAATGAATGAAATTCTTTCTTTAGCTGTAAGAGAAGAGTTTTTAGAGAGATTAGGTTTACTTTAATTTGCTTTGATTATGAGTAAGATGAAATATTTTTCTATATGATTATTTATTTATATGGCTTTTTTCCACTCAATTATTTGCCATTTCCTTTTAGGTTATTTATATTTTGTACATGAATGGTTACTCTTAATGCAAGCATTTTTTTTCCAAGGAAAGATAAGAGAAATATCAGCTAGCCATTTCATAATTGGGGCATTAGACCAGTTTACTATTTTTAAGCATCAAAGATTTTGCTTGAAGCTAAGATTGTGCAAAGCCCTACGAATGCTTTCTCACAATCTTGTGAACTAGAGGGGCATATATTAGGGGTATTTCCACTTTTCTAATGAAGAAATTGAGTCATAGGTTGAGTTTCTTTGGTGTAGAGTGATATAACTATTAAATTTACAGTACACTGTAACCTCCCACGGAGCATTAATCTAAGAAGACTTTTTTTCCTATACAGCAAGAGGAGGGTAAAAAGTAAATGTGCCATAGTATTTCCAAACACCAGCAAGCAGTTCTTTTGTTAGAGATCAGGTGCTTTTTTACTGCAGGTGCATTGGCATTATTCTTTGATTAATCAATGCTGGACAGGGCTTCTGGCTAATCTCATTAGCTAATAGTGCTTCTGGGTAATTAGCTTGATGTGTGTAATTATCCTTAGATTTTAGGGCTTTTTTCCCACTTTGATAGCCTTGGTATGTATTTAATGCTTTGTCGTACTGTGGCCCTTGGAGAGATGGAGGAAAATTCCCAAGTCTTTTTGCATCAAGAGAGCGTGACAGCCGACCTGGCAATGGATTAGCTGAGGTCCTTCTATTAGAACACTTACTGCCAGCAATTTCTCAAACACACACACACACACACATACCAGCTGATGAAATTTGGAATTATTTCCAGAACTTTCTATTTCGGCTGAATTCATGAGTCTTCAGATTTCATGATAAAAATTCCAATGAGGATTTAGTTGACCATATCACACAGGAAAGGAAAAAAAAATGAGAATTCTATACAGAAGATAGCTGTGAGATAATGGAAATAACACTAAACCTTTGGTTCTTTGGTCCATTCTCTTTTTTTCAAAGAACAAAGAGATGTGAGCTGTAGATTCAGTTATGCCACTATTTAACTTACTGACAAGGGGCAAGGCATTTCAACTTCATTTCAATGTATATGTTTTTTAAGTGAGGAAGGCTGTTTATTCATCTATATGCTCTGAATTCCCACTGTAAGTTGGGCCTGTGCTAACCATGGATACACAAGAGGAAAAAAGAATGAAAAAACAATGAGCATATTGGAAAGTAAAGTCCTAGCAAGATGTTTTCATCCAAGTATAAATTAGTGGTATTAAGACTTTCAGGAGAAGAGTAGTATGACCTTTCATCTTGCCTTACTTCTTTTAACCTTAACATTATCACTCTTAATCCCATCCATTGTATGCCTAGAAAAAGGGATCAGGCTGAGTTTATGGTTTTTAAACACTGAAGTGCCTTCAGTCTATTCTGTGTCTATGGGCAGGATGATTTTGTTCTTCCTTCGACAGCAGAGCCCCCAGCTCACTTTAGACCCAGAACACACATTCCCGGCTGCAGAGTAATGACCCTCAGCTGCTTTATCTAAGCCATTTTGCTTTAGGATACTTTAGAAACCTTGCCTAAACCAATGTTGTCAACTAAATAACCCCTGTGGACACTAATGGAATCTTCAAAATGAATTGTCCTATTATGGAAACTTATCATGTATTGTTATTGCCTGAATAACCTGGAGTTTGATTTTTTTTTTCTGAATCTGGTTGCAAAAATACCAGAAAACACGTTAGTTATGTTCCAAATCTTGCTTCAATATAATTTTATATAGCCCTTTCAGGGAAAGAACCATCAGCCATGACTCAGAAGAAATTTGCTGCTAAAGTGCATTATCGTCCAGCTATTGATGGCCTATCACCTGGGGGTTGGAAGTCCCAGGAAAAGGAGCATTTACTGTATCACCTGAGCCAAAGCTGGTTTATATTAATGATCAATGCAACAGCAAATACATTGGATTTTATTCTCCCCTTTAACCCTGCCTCAGTAATAATATTAATAACGGGGAAAGAAACACATGATCTTGTTTGGCTGCCTAGTGTTTCTCCCTTCAGACAATCTTTTTCCCTTGAGAACTTGAGGGAGACAGAAATGGAAAACTCAATGATTTTCTTTCTCTTATATATTAAAAAGAAAGGGAGTATTTGAGTACCTACAAAGTATGACAAGTGACAACAAGTCTACTAGTGTTTTTCCATTCTTCAGTTGTAGTCTGGAGAGGAATTCTTTTCTTTTTGCTCCAAACTTAGTAAATGAGAGATGTTGGATGACTCTCTAAATAGCTAAGCATTGGAGCATTTATATTGTTATTATTATTTTTATGCATGCTATTTCCCTTAGCAATAGCAAGAAAATAAATAGTCTTTTCATTGCCTGTTCTATTTTTGTTGAGGGCTTAACTAGAAGATATATCTAATCATAATGAGCAGAGCATAAAGAATATTAAGATTAAAAGAACTTATATTTTCCTTTATCCTCTCAACAATCTCCAGATGGATTTCCTGGGGGTTGCCTTCTAAATCTTCTTGCACAGTGAGCTGTAAATTCTGGACCCAGCAAGCTTCTGGTTTGGCTGAACATAGCCTTTCATGTACAATATGTACAGCCTGAATAATGGCAGAAAATTATTCAGAAGATAATTACAGCAATTGATCTTGAGATGTTTTGTAGCTTCCTTCATAGATCATTCTTCAAAGCCTTTTGGAGAAATGGTGTCTGTGGAGTCAACAAGAGGCAAAAGGCTTTTAAGGTCTAATGTAAAATAAATAGCCCAAAAGAATAGTAGTCACCGGGAAAAGAAGGAAGGCTAACTCTTAGGGGAACCCAGGTCAGAGACTGGAGACAGCTTGAAGAACCTTATGATTTTGGCAGTTCCTGTTTCAGTATTACCTGGTGGTCTTCACCCATATCCTTCATCTCAGCTATTCTAGTGGAGTCAAGTCTTTACCTATACATCATTCTGTAGTTTCCCAAGAACTCCCAGGCAGTTCTCCCAAGGGGCCCCGAACACCTCTCTATAAAGTAGGAGGGATGGTGAGCCATCAACCTATTTTATAGATGATGAAATTGATGAAGCAAATGATGGTGAAAGTTCAGCCTGTTTTCACCAGTCACAGCATGGGCCAGTGGCAGCTCTGGAGGAGACCAGGTCTCCTACCTTAATGCTAGCAGGCTCTGGTACTCTTATTGCTCCAAAACCTCCAAATAAGTAGCAAAACTTTGATGCATACCTGTGTTCATGTTGCAGGCAAACAAGGCGGAATGACTGTATTCCTTTTCTTCTTTTTCATGCCATGCACCTGTCTATGGACACACCTACACACATACCTACACACACACATGTACACAGATGGATAGACCAATGTATGCGCACATCCTCTTTCCTTTATTTTTCCCAGTGATCCTGCCTTAGGCAGGAAACAGATGGGCAGCTGAGCAAGCATACCTGTATTGGACACAGCAATCAATAGGGACAGTTATTTCATAAACAGCTCCACTAGGCACGAGGAAATTCACGGCTTTGAGAGAGTGGGTGGCTGGAGCCGGAGGGGTTGTGGAGGAGGCAAGTGCATCCTTTCTTGATGGCAGCTTGTTTTCAGAGATGCCTGGAACCATCACAAATCAGGCTATAGCTAAGCACAACCAACTCCGACACTTAGACTATGACATTTTAATTTTTGTATCCCTGACACCTATTATGATGCCTGATATAGACTATTTTATAAACAATTACATAAATAGTGTAAAATATAATATATATCATATTTTATCATGTTTATGTCATATAAGTATTTTATGTTATTCAATTTATATTCTCTTTATTTTTTAAACTAAACTGACTTGAACTGAGTTAATGATATGATTTTTGACAAACTTGAATGGTTCCTGGGTAACTGGCAATTGGAGCCTGAAAGAAAAGACTTGTGTTTGAAAAACAGAATGCAGGGGAGTCAAGTGAGGACTGACTTAATCTGGTCAACTAATGGGAAACAGAGATGTCCAAATTTTATCCCAAATAATTAGTTGGCAATTAACATTCCTTTATCAGAACACTTTGTTTTCTACCCAGAGAATCCCCGTGAAGAATAACACAATAACCTATTTGTCTTATAATTTGTGCATCAGCAATCTTCAAGTATCAAAATTAAAATAATTAATTATCTCTTTGTCCTTGCAGATGGGACTAGGGCTTCATCCGTAAGTGAGATTGGATGAGGAACATGTGCTGCAGTATGTTTATGTTTAAGCTCTTCAGGAGGTTGTTACTTAGAAAAATAATCAGAGGTTGTACTTTCAGGTAGATTCATGGAAAACTAGAAATCTGAAATTGCCGTTCTTTCCTTCCCTGAAGAAGCAAAGACAGAGTTCCTGATTGTGAGAAGCAGGTTGTGTGTGTGTGTGTGTGTGTGTGTGTATTACAAGTATAGTAACACAGGAAGAAGGAATTGCCACAATGAAACGTATCTTTAACCAATCTCCACCCCATAGTCCAATACCTACCTTACAGCTAGAGACATGCTGTGGAGGTGTGACACTATTATCCTTGATTTTGATTTTCCATCTATTTTGATATGGTTTAATGAGAGACAAACTTTTTTATGTTTGCCTTCAATCCATTTCTGAGTTAGGAACATTTATGATAACATTTTCCAACTTTCATATTCAAATGAACATTATCCATTTCAGAATATTCACTTTGTAAAATGAAAACACATTTTCCCCTAAGATGTTCCTACTTCATGGTGTAGCTAGAAGAAAGCTGGATGAGGAGTTAGGCAATCAGGGCCCTAAGTATGAGTCTACTTCCTATCAGCACTAATTATCAGCACGACCTTTACCAAATCACTTCTTTCGCAGGCTCAGTTTTTTCTTTTGAAATAGGGGAAGTTAATGATCTCTCAAATCCCTGAACCTATATTCATGAGTCTACAGTTTCTATGTTCCAAATGTTGGGAGACTTCTAGAAATTTCCTTCTGTCTTATGATATGTACTTCTGAATTTCCTTATTGGTTGCATTATTTCCATTGAATACAAATTTGAGTTAGAACCGACAATGATCATCAAGAGCTGATCTCAGGAATTAAACTGATTGACCAGACTGGTTAAAAGCATTTTAGGTCAAAAAAATTATCTATGACTATAAATTAATATGATGTTTTTTTCTCAGTGTGTCATGTGAATTTTCTTTGAGTGCTTAACCCAAAGAAAAGTTCCAGAAAGAATTCAAGTACTGACATCTTAAGAGGGCTGTTTTGAAGAGAAAATCTTCTCTCTCCATTTGGCCAAACATGCTGTCATATATTGAGCCAAAAATCAAAATAATCTCATCATTTCAAAGACTTTTTTAGCTGCTTTTTGGATGTGTCAACCCAGAACCCTTTTTATGATTATGATACTACAGTTTAAAAAGCTCCTTGTAAAGTACAGCCAAACCTCTTTACCACCGTATCTACTTAGGCTTTGAGGAAGATGCTCTTGTTGGCAGTTCAATGTATTATTATTGTTGATAATGACAACAGTTAAGAGGTATTGACTGTCTTAGGTAAGTACATTAAATGCCTCATCTCATGTCATTTCCTTACTCTAAGAGAGAAGTAGATAAATAAACTGAGTCTCATGGGATTAATAGGATCACAAAACTAGTGATTGACTCAAGAATATTAAAAAATTTCTCTGACCACAAAGTATATTATGGTATTTTGTTGTTATAAATTTAGAAAGTCAAGTATTGGTCTAAATAAATGTTTCCCCTTAACAACATTCCACCCCATCTTAATTTAGATTTCTCCAAAAAATAAAAAGTAAAATAAAATAAATAATTAGCCTTAGATAAAAACTGTTTATTTGGGAGTGAAATAAAGGAAATGGAAGCTGGGAGCAGGGAGCAGGGAGAGCAAGACAAGGAAGATTATTCAAATTGCTGCTTGCTGTAGGCAATGAGAGCTCAACCCTGCTTTCCCTTCTGGAAGCACCCAGAATGCCTCCTGTAAGCATCCACCCCACAGAGGAGGTCTGGGTGATTAGCCACCAGTACACACTTGCCCCTGAGGGCTGCCCCTGGTAAAGAACTATCTGAACTTTTGGTATCTACTAGTGCATAGTCTGAGCAAGTTGTTGATTGGAAAAGGTGCTTGACCAACTGTAGGAAATGGGAATGAGCTCATCTCTAAGGTGGGAAGGAGGTGGAGCAAGATGAACCTGTATTCTTGTGGAACTGTTCATGCTAGATATTCTGGGGCATCTGCTCTGATCTCCACTGCACTCATGCTACTAGAATTCCTTCTCTCATCCCCAAATGATTTCCCTCTCTTCTGTTGAAATTTCATTCATCCTTTAAGATGCTAAGCAGGAATCATGTCCTCTGTGAAACTCATCCTGATTCTGCCTCCTCTCCATCTGACCTCCTCCTACAATGCAGTCATAAACCTATTATAAATGCTATTGATAGTTTGCGAGTCCTTATCACCAGGATTGTCTGCCTTGCTAAGTCCGAAATCCTTGAGCTCTGAAGTTGTACTTACTTATGTCTGTAACTTAAACACAGAGATATTTTCTAGATTGTCTACACATTTTGATTAATGACATAAATAAAGGTGTGGATGAACAAATGTCTAATTTTCTGATTTCATAGATTTTAATCCTGACTTCTTTCTGCATTTGCCTTCCCAGACAAAGAGAGCAGAGCCCTGACACTTTGTGGTCATTTTAGGTGCCCCTTCTGGAACCTTCTTGGGCCCTCTTTGATCTTGAGATGTGGCTTCCAGAAATGCGTCGTGCGTTCCAGGTGACATCGCACCCGGGTGATCCTGCCTTTCCTGTCTTTTCACCCAGCAGCAGCAACTTATATTTCATTACTGGCAATAATTTTGGTTCCCTGCATCCCAGTGATTCATGGACAGGCTTCTTTTCCCTAATGGGTTGCAGAATCTTGAGAGGAAGAAAATTGTCTTATTTATCTTCCTATCCCCACAAAGGACTGAAGGTGACATAATGAGCAGTCAAGGACAGTCACCTTCTCATATAGTGATGCCAATAACATAGATAATGATTAAATATTTACCATGTTCCCATCACTCTGGGAGCTCAATATAAGTTCTCTCACACAGGTCTCCCTAACACTAAGCAGTCTGTGCAATTGGAATACACTATATGGCCTACTTGGGACTCTTCTGAAAAGTGGGAGCAAGTGCAGACATCATCAAGGACAACAAGGCATGACCTTTTGTTTGTTTGTTGTTTAATTTGGTTGGATTAATAGTTGTTAATTTGGGGTGACTTTGTCCCCAGCAGGCATTTGGAGATGTCTCGAGACATGCTGGGTTTTCAGAGCAGAGGAAGGGTGCTACTGGCACCTAACTACTGGCATGTAGAGGCCATGAATGCTGCTAAAATCCTGCAGTAAGCATCAGGGAATTATCCAGTACAAGTTGTCAATAGTGCCAAGTTGAGAAACCCCGGTTTATAGACAAAACTGAGAAAGAAGATGGGAGGAAATAGTTCTACTACTGCACAGCGGTAGGCCTGGTACAAGAACTCAGGCCTCTGTCTGTTTATTCCATTGCGTTTCCTACTCTACCATGCCCGTAAGTCATGCTGACTAATCCTCATGTTTGGCAGCCATTACATGTGAAATGCTCAGAAATTGTACTGCTGCCCAAAGGCTGGGTTCTTGATACCAGCATCACCTTTCTGCTGGGTCCAGAAGTTATTTCTTCTCAGGACTCTCTCATGTTTTCTTGGATTTATCCACTCTTCCAGCAATCTCTTTTGTAGCAGAGCTCTGAGTTTCCTCTCTCCTTGGTCACCCCTACCACTACCACCCATGGTGATCACAGAGAACTTTGTTATACTTCTATAACTTTCTTAATAATTCTTAGATGGACTTCCCTTTTTTACTAGTGTGGCACTCCAAGCTAATATACTCAAGGATGTTCTTGTCCTTCTGAGCCTAACAACTAGTTTGATTCCATTAAAAAATTTTTAGACTTACCATTTATTTAGAGGATCAAAAATAAGATGTAAAAAGCATCCTGTTTCTGACTTCTTTCAATAATCTTGGTGTCTGACCATTCCTTCTATCTCCAAAATTCATCCAGTCCTATTTGATTCATTGGTTCTAACATGGTACTTAGTGTTTATGCCTTGCATGGTACTGACTCCTTCTAGGTTTTCCATCTTGATCCCAAGTCTCATGGTAAACACTGATAGTCCTGATGACTACTTTGTATATAAGATTCTGGGTGGTATTGCATTCTCCTTCAGGCAAAATTCCCTTCTCAAACCCTTACTCTCATAGCTCCCTCACTAAAACAGGGGGATCAGACATAGCTTTCACAGAGGGGTTGTGGAAGGGACTAAATGTCTAGTTTAAAATCGGCTTCAAAGGCTTTTTCCCAAAAATACTGGGTCACATCGGTAATTTCGAATGGATGTTTCATTCATGAATTTCTCTGTACCTTTTTGAATGTATAAGTCTGTTCATCCTGTAAAGGATTTCAAGCAATCAAGCAAGGAATCAATAATCAAAATGAGCAAATAAATAAGAATTCCATACTTCTTTACTACCCACTACGTGGGATAGTAATGCCAAAGAAAGTGTTGGAAATATTCAAAATACCAAATAAAAAAAGAAACATCTCTATTTCTGTGTTCTGAGTTAAATATGCAGAGAGAATGAAAGAAAGGATTTCTTTCTCTCTCTCTCTTTCTCTCTCTCTCTTCATATTAGTAGGGGCATTGTGTGTGATAAGGGATCAAACACTGGAATGTCCACATTTCATCTCCTTTTTGTTCTTTTCCATTCTCCTCTAATTGTTTGGGTGGAAGAGAGTTAAATACAATGACAAAGGATACAGTATTCTGGCCTACAGCAATCAGGGTGACCCAAGAGCAGGTAGAATGGGAAAGTCAAGGTTTACAACCTTCCATAGAGTACCTGATATCATTGTACAAGTCTCAGTATTAATACTTACTAGTTAACCCTCTGCTCCAAGATCACAGGGAAACCACAAAGTCTACAAGTTTGTTTGGCTGGTCCTTCCATCTCTTGGAATTTCTATCCTATGTTTCTATTTCTGTCCGATATGACAAAAGGAGACAATTTTTAAACCCCGTTGGTGAACTTGCTTTTCCAAATGGCTGCCATACTCATCAGAAAAAATTGAATTCTTCTCAGCTGCAAAGACCCAGGGCCTCTTCCTTCTGTGACACCCAGGAAAGATCTTTTTCAGCAAATTGATAAATTCTCACTGAGTTTCTGTTTGGAACAAGGACTAAGGGATATGTCGGAATTAACAGAGGGGTAGCTTTATATTGAAACCACATTCCAAACATAAGTGCCTGCTGAACTTGCCAGATTTCATATTCTTGACACCATAAGAGACTGCCCCCAAATTCAGGTTCTACTGGTCATTTACTTTCCCTTTACAGGTTTCTCATTATGAACTGGTCTGCATATTTTCTTACAAACACCCTAGTTCTGTTGACCTTTCTTCTAAATGCCATCCGGAACCCTAAGTCAAAAGTAGATAAACTTCTTTACATTGCAGTCCCTCCACATCCCATTTCCTCTCTCCCCAGCTTTTACTGAATCCTGACAATCACTTGAGCACACTGCAATCTAGTATATGTGCTAAGAGTTCAGGGTCTTTGTTTAAATATTCAGAGTTCAAAGCCCAGCTCTGCCATTCAAGAAGTATGTCACTTGGGGCAAGCCATCAAATTTCTCTTAGTCTCAGTTTCTACATGTGTAAGTGAGAGATAGGATTATCATAAGGATTAAATGACTGTTTATATGAAGTGCTTAGAACAGTGTCTTGCATATTTGGAAGACAACGATGAATAAGAGTATTTAATCTGTCCAGCAAAGACTATCTGCATCCCTTGCACTCGTCTTTATTTTGTTGGAAGTTTCACCATCCTCTCATTAAATGCATTTCCTTCTTCAAGTCATTATTACTTTACTCATATAAAAAGTAGCTCCTGCTGTGTGACTCATCCTTGAAAGATGGCTCTCTATTTACTCACCTCATCCCTGTCATAACCTTGTATTCATCTAGAACTTTTATCTTGTCTCACATGCTTCAGTTTCAAGCCCCTCCAGCATACTATATGCTATTTGCGATGAGATGACTTTTTCATCACCCACAAAACCACAGCTGCAAAATGGTTCATCTCTTCAGCTTCAACACCAAAGCTCATCAGCTCCTGAGCATTACTGCAGGTGAGGACCCATTCTTACAGCTTCCCATTTGCTGTAAATCAGTCTTAAATGCCTCATTTTACAGCAGAAGAGACTCAGGCATGTTGGCTCAGACTTTTGCTCAAGAGCACACAACAAGTAAATAATTAAATCCAGATCCAGTTTGCCTGACTTTAAGCCTACATGCTTTGTAATGCACTAGAGCTGTCTTGCAAGGTTTTCTGAAGTTTGTGCACATTTTTTTTTTATCATTTTAGTGCCCAGAAGAAGCATTTAATGTTTTCTGCAAGCATGAAGATGCTACTCATCCTATCTCCTATAGATTATTTTTATAAATAGTTGTCTTTTATTGTCAGGTACATGTATTTTTTTTTCTATGAAAATTCTATAACTCTCCTGTCTTAGTCTATGGTGATATATCTACAAAACCTGAGCAAAGGGGCTCTTTCTACCGTTTCAACAGTGAAAATGAAAGGAAAATCTTTCTATATTCTCAGCTCAGCAGTGCTCCTCACTGTGGGGCTTAACAGTAGCCCAATGGCATCTCATTCAAGGTAAATGAATGGAAATGGGTAATGGAAACACAGAGACAGAAAATAAAAGACCCACTAGGGATAAGCTTGGGGCTGAGGATGTCATGTGGGTGAGTTGGTTCTTACTTATTTTCTCTCTGAAGGAAGGGGAATGGGAATAGCAGACAGACTGTGCAGTAGTCTAGTGGACAGGAATTGATCTGAAATGTCCTCCAGGGAGGAACGATGACATTTCCTCAGGTCCAGGAAGCTGAGAGATGGTTTGTGCTTGGTACAGAGCTGCTACCTTCTGAATAAACATTCATGTGAAGATGCCTTCCTGGATCAGCATACTTCACGTATTTCCTTTAATTTTTTCTTAACTTTACATGTGTCGAACCAGGCTAGTAGACAGAGTATTTATTTGGGGAAGACCTGAACCACTAGAAGTAAGGCTCAACAATACCTTCTTACTTCAATTGAAGTTCTGTTATGGACATGTACTGGGAAATCCTGAACTTACCAACAGTAACAAAAACCCAGCTTCTATCCTTTAGGAGTTCACTATCTGGTTTTAGCCAGAGAGGAAACTAAGCATCAAAAAATGACAATGTTCACTTAGTCTTTGAGTGGGGTTGGAAAGTGCCCATGTATGCTAATATCTAAGTCATCCTTTTATGAGCCATTTAAGTCTTACAAATGATCCTCATTTTACCTTTGGAAATGAGGGTCCTTGGAGGGAACATATATTTTTCTCCTTTATAGAAGATGCTCAACATGGCTCTAGGTGACTCATGAAGTACATATATATCTGACCCTTGTTCAATATTCCTGTTGTGAGAAAGGAAAAAAAGTAGAAGAATTGATAGAAATGATAAAAGTGTGTACATTTTATAATTTTTATGGATTATATAAATAGTTTGGGACATGCAGGGGAATCAGACAAGTACTTGGAACAATTGAGAAAGTTTCCACTTGGGGTTTGTGTATTTAGATCAACAGAGGCAGATAGAGAGGCAGATTTATTCAGTATTAAAAAGGTGATTCAGTTTGTCCAAAATTGGAATTGACTGCTGAGGGAGATAGTGCATGGCTCAACACTAAACGTATTCAAGGAAGAATTGAAAACACCTTCAGAGATGATGAGAATGAAGACCTCTTCTTGAATAGAAGTGTTGACCTTTTGTCCTGAATGCTCCTTTCTCCATCTTAGGGACTCTGATTGCAGCAAAGGGTCCTCAAAGAGCAATTCTCACCTAGATTCCTAGGAGGCAATTCACCCCCTCTTCTCCTCTGCAGTCTCAGTTCTGAAAGCCTTTGGGAGGTTTCCACACAGGGGCAGAAGCAGACTAGAGAGGAAAGAAATATTATTTTGCAGCAACTGGTGCTCCATCAAAACAGAGGCCTTGCGAAATGACGGCAGACATCAGTAATCGCCACAGTGCTGGCCTTATTTATAGGTTGGAGGAAAAGATAAATACTGTACATGCACATTCTAATTAAGGCCAACACTTCCCAGAATGCATAGCTCTGCATCTCATTCTCCTTGTCACTGCTGCCTCGGTTCTCGTATTTTCCATTGTGTTCTCTGAGTTATTAGTAATATCGTACTGACTAAAATGGATGGAGTCCCAGTCTGGCTGTGGGGCACAGGGATTTGCTCTGCCACATGAATGGAGCCTGGACTCAAAACACAACAGCAGAATTTACCCTTTCTTCAGTGGTTGACTGCAGCACATTGATCAAGATTGGGGTATGAGGTGTCTCTGCCAAAGCTCATGCAATAGTGCAGGAACGTTCACCAGTAAAATAATTAGATTACAAGAACTGCAACCTCATCCGTGAATTAATTCATTTCATGTATTAATAATTTGAATGGCTAACTGTAGGCAGGGGCATGGCTGCAGGAAGTCGGTCACTGAGAGTATGCCTTTGGAGATTACGTTTTGTCTGTGATTCTTTACTTTTTCTCTCTGCCTGCTGGCTATCACGGGCTGAGCAGCTTTCCTCTGCCATGCCCTTCTGCCATGATGCTCTGCCTCACCTCAGGCCCAGAGAAATGGAGTCAGTCCTCCCTGGATTGAACCTCTGAAATGGTGATCTCAAATAAATGCTTCCTCTTCTGAGTTGTTCTTGTCAGGTATTTTGATCAGTGATGAAAAACTGGCTAACGCAGATGGTGCTAGAGGATTTACGATTACCAGGGAAGGGACTCCAGGTCTACAGTGGTAGAATAGGAGAAGATAAGAGTGACACACTCAATATAGAAATGTCTGCTCTTCCGTTGTGTTCATGTCAATGAAGCATCTGCTGGGTGGGAGGAGAGATATGGCCTGTTTCCATCAGCCACATGTCTAAGATGAATTTTTGAATGGCATAAAGCTAATGCTCTTTTTTACAGTCTCTCCTATCTATTATATAATGAAAAATAATAGAGCATGTGCCATGAACAAATGACTAATGGCTCCTACAGAAAGTCCATCCTAGCTTTGATTTTTTGGGAGTGAAGACATCATAATCTAATGTAGCTAATCATGTCAAAGATACAATCAATAAGCATACACTGATCTCTTAGTATAATTAAGTCCGCATAAGTTCATTTCTAAACCAAATCAATCAAGAATAGTCTGACTAAGAATTCAAAACCATTATTAATAGAAGATTGGGGTATGAGGGTATAATATTAACTATTATTAACAGAAAAAATATTCAAGGTTTATTTTTTCAAAATATTAATATATTGTTGCTTTTTTTTTTTTTTTTGGCGCCCCTGGATTGAACTCAGGAGTGCTTAACCACTGAGTTAACTGAACCACATTCCCAGGCCTTTTTGTCTTTTGTTTTGATACAGGGTCTCACTAAGTTTCTGGGCCTCACTAAGCTGCTGAGGCTGCCTTTGAACTTGTGATCCTCCTGCTTGAGTCTCCCAAGTCAAATATCTTCCTATTTTTAAGATTTTTATTTATTTTAGGTTCCTCAGAATATTCTCATATAAATACTGAAATAAAATTTGGGATCTTTTTTAAGAGGATAACTTTTTATCACTGAAGAAATAATTTAGCAGAAGTATTTCTTCCTCTTTCTCTTCCCAAGGACACCATCATTTCATTCTGGAACAATCTTCAGAGTGAGCTCAGAACACATATACATAGTGGCCAGGACTGGGAAAAAAATCTGTTTCTTAGTTTGTAACTTACTTTGGCCATGGTAATAAATCAAGAAAGAAAATAGGAACCAAGATAGGAAAACAGAAGCCTACCCTTGGGATGGAGTATGATCCTCTCATTTCTTTTCTCCTTAAGATTGACTCAAGGAGACTTTGTTGACTCAAGTATCAGAAAAAATATGTTGGGATTATTAGCTGGTTTTTCTCCTAAAGTCTTTGTTACTATGCCATGCAGGACCAGATTGTGGCATGAATGCATGTATATGTGTATGTTGGGCACATGCATGTGCATGTAGACTGTCTGTGTACATGACTGAGAAGCTTACTAATGGAGGACGTTTGTTATACAGCTAATCCAGTAGTGTAAATCCCAACCTAATAGGGTGTTCTGGAATTTGTAGCACACCATCTTTTACCCTCCCAGCTTCATGTGGACAATTTTAAAAGCTTACAACAACATCTTGGGAGATAGGCACATGGAATAAAGAGAATAAATTAATAGCCACCCAGTATCTACTATATAATTGACAAAGCCCTAGAGTCCTCATATATTTGGTATCATTTTTTTTCATAACATGGATAATAACTATCTAAAAGCACTGAAAATTTTATCCATATTTTATAGACAAGAAAACCAAAACTTCAGAAATTGAGTAATTTTCTCAATATTTTATGACTAGTAATAGGTAACCAAGGATCTATCTGGACCAGTAATGGGAATCTGGGTTAATCAGAAAGGACTAGTGTATAATTTGGTAAAGTCATGACCAGACCCTTGAGCATGGGGACTCATATAGTAGGTAGTAAAGAAAAACATTATTGAAGGCTGAATGTCCCCGTGAGTCAGGAGGCTAAGGCAGGAGCATCACAAGTTTGAGACCAGTCTTGGCAACTTAGCCAGACCCTGTCCTAAATAAAAATTTAAAAAAATTAAATGCCTGGAGATGTGACTTAGTAGTAAAGCAGCCCTGGGCTCAGTCCCTAGTAAGCATTTCCCCAATACTGTTGAATAAATGACTGGGAATCTAGGGCAATTAACCTACTCATGACAGAGTGAGAGAATAGTGTTAGTTCAAGGCAATATCTAGTAGTGCAACCTAGGTGCAGAGATGAGTCAAATAATGATCTGATTCCTAAGATCTAGTGGGAGGGTATAGGAAATCAGGCTAGTAGTAGATTTAGTTTAGAATCAATGAAATTTATTGAGTAACTGCTGTGTGCTATGTTCTTAATCTTCTGGGTATTTTTCACTTTATCTTATTTTACTTTTACAACAATCACAGTTCAGGGTTGAAAAAACTGAGTTTCCTTGAGATTGTGACTTCCCAAGGTCACACACAAATATGTGGCACAGCTAGTGTTTAAGCCCAAGCCCTTCTTTCTCTCCAAGACTCTTACCATAACGATCTTTGTCCATTTTCAGTAGACTTCTTAACTGACCTGTCATTTGACTTCCAGGATAGCACCTCTTTTCCTTTTGAACAATGGCACCTCTTTCTATTTCATCCACAAGTTTCTTCTCATTCCACTGACTTTTGAATATTGGGATGTTCCTATTTACCTTTTTTCCATCTGCACTCATTTCTCTCATATGATGTTTATGTAGTCTGATGGCACTCAATGGCGTCATGAGGACTCCAAACTTTAGATGTGCTCAACACTCTACATATATATGTCAGCATCCAAAAAGAATCCCAGACTTCAATGCTTCAATGCTGTTTTCCTAATAGTCTCTAGAAATTGGTGGCACCTACTGTACCTTCATCTTAGTCAATAGCAACTCCACCCTTCCAATGGCTCAAATCCAAAACCACAGAATTATCTGTAATGTTACACAGTCCATATCCAATCTGTTGGCAAATCCTATTGGCTGTACCTTCACAAAATGCCTGGATCCAAATTATACCTTACCACCTCCATAGATAATCTTATGGGCCATTTTACCATCAACTTGGGATTGTCACAGCGTTCTTTCTTGGTGTGAAGTTGCCGACCTTACAACTTACAACCAATTCATTCAGAGTAAAAGGCAATATCTTTATAGTGATGTACCAGGATCTACATGATGTGGCCTCATTAAGCAAACCTCCACCTTAATATCTTTGGCCATGATATTTCTTCCCAGACATCTGTAGCACTTGATCC